>UYJD01000012.1:878530-932609 GCA_900618795.1 Cyanodermella asteris
ACATACAGATCATGTATTGCCTATCTTAGCACTTTTCTTCTTCTTACATACGCTCAGCTCATTTGATCCTGTCTAATACTCCGGCATATCTTTTCTACAATTACGCGATTACGTAACCTCCACACATATTTAAAGTGAAATGCTCGCTCTTAATTAAAGCTTTTATATCGAGTAGACGATAATTCTATTTAGTTATAGCTTTATGTAAGTTGCTATTACCTTCTACAGCTAGATGTTAGTCTGCCTGCTACTGTTTTTTGCTGCTTGCTTACACAATCTACTAAGACTTACTAAAATATCCTTGAGCTGTACAGCTGTAGTACTTTCAGTTATCTTTGCTACCGCTAGTGGCTACTACAAGTATAGTACTAGAATCTAGAAGAAGACTACTCTTGCAAATAACAGCCAAGTACTTCTTGAGAATATCTTAAAGTACCATCCCGGCTTAGCAACGTCATATTTGAATAAATGCCAACATAAAATTACTGTAACATTGCTACGACATCGCGTCTCAATTGTGTTATTTTTGATTTTATCAAGCTCAGCGCACAGCGGCGCAATGTTACAGCTAGTTCACATGACTGTCATCAAATACATTATTGCAGCTTGTTTCAATGCTGTAATCTTGCTTTGGCATTGTGATTATATGATCACCAAGTACTGTCAAGTCTTAAGACGTGCTTTTTTTGCATAGTGATAATTGAGCAATTGAATTAAAGCCTTCAAACCTGGAAACACGAGTGGCAAAATCAATGTAAAGTGCTTAAATCTGTATTCTCCATGGCTTTGCACATCTCTGATGTAAATAATGCTGTATATTTAGCCAGATAGTAGCAATTTGGTACTGGAATTGAGTCGCGCAGTTGCTTGATTGCTCGACTAAATAGCTATGGTGTAGACTTTCTCCTTGACAATATACAGGTAATGTCTTGAGTGGCTAGGTGCCACCTGGCCACCTCGAGTCTTGGCTGACTTTCTTTCAGCACTTAGTGACGAAGGGATTCAACCGTGAAAAGGCCCGTTACATGATCGACATGATATTTGCAAAAGAACGTGAACAACATGTCTACACATGCTTGCCTGAGTATCTAAGTATCAAGTGATATCTAATCTAGCTCAGGCTCATTACGAAACATCTATAGCAGAGTGTTCGTCGCCTCCGACGCTCCCGTCATCGCTTAAGGTACCAGCAGCTTCAGCTTCGACCTCATCTCAGACATCATCGTTATCGCATCTAGCCTCAGCAATCATTTGCGATGTGCGTCCTGCCACCTGTGCTACCGCGTCACGCCTCTCATTTTTGTCTAGACCTGAAAGATCTGGCAGTGATGGTGGAGGCGCAGTTGCAGATAGAGCTCGACCAAGCGCCGTCGGAGCCATTTGAGCTTGGAGATAAAGATTTGTGAACCGCTGTCCCAATTCAGCTATTCCTTTGGTCGAGATACGCTCATCCTCTACTTCCTCATCTCCGACGAACTGCTTGAGATCGTTGTCATCATCGACTCTGTGCTCGGCGCTGGTCAGGTACGACTGAGAAATGAATTGGCTGGCAAAAGCCTCCTCATCATCGTCATCACCGTCGCTCGGCGCTGCGTGTACCGTCTGTGCATCGGCGAGCCTCTTGTTTACTCGAAAAGCTTCCACAAGCTGCTTGGCCTGCGCTTGTTGGGCGTCTGTGTATGTTGCTATCCCAGGAGTTTGAGCTCTCATGATGACTTGGGTTCGCGGTCGATTCTGCACGTATTCAACTAGAGCATCGATCTCCTCTTCGGTACGAGCCACCCTTTGGTCCGGGAGCCCGGCAAGTCGTCTCTTACGATCCGTTTTGGCAGCCGCAAGCTTTTCCTTATTCTCAGCTTCTTCGCTCTCGTGTTCATGAATCGAGTTCCTTTGCCTCTCCACCTCTTCTTCAAGTGCCTGCCGCTCTTGCTTGAGCTGTTCCAACTTGGTCATTTCAGATGCAAGCGCAACATATTTAACTCGCATATGTTCGAGGTTAATGACATCGGCCTCCGCATTCCTGAGAATCCGTGGTTGCGTGACATAGCGCATAGCATCAGAGAAGAGGCCGGGCTTGATAGAGAGATTGATGATGTATGGCACAACGGTGTTCCAGCCGGATAGTAAGGCGCCAAATAAGGCCGTAGCAATGAGCTCGGTCAGGCCAGCAATTTTCGCATCAGTGTTGCTAATTGATGTGTAGATGTGTAGCTGGAGCAGCTCAAACGGTGCCAGTTGACCATTGCGGCTCATTTTCTCCATCCAAGCTCGAAAGAAAGCCATCATATCCGCAGTAGCGTAATTGCGAACGTGTTGCTTTAGTCGGTCTTTCACACTAGCTGCCCAGCCGACTTCAATTGGGACTTTTGTATGGCTGCGGTTCCGCTTGGTTCTCTCCACCTTGTCGTGGTATTCAGTTTCAAAAGCGGTTGCCAATGCAACCATATCATCCTTCTTGGATTGTGTATCTGCATACCGACGATACGTTGCCGATGCGGCCGCGCCCTTCTCGTGCTTCAATAACCCCGGGAACATGCTATCCAGATCCGCTGCAAGGGCGTTGTCATTCGTGCCCGTCGCAGTCGCGTACCGCTTCATATCTCGGGCCAGCTGGGAGATAGTCGTACCACTAAGCCATTTGCCAGTTGTCGAATCGCAACAGAAGTGAGCGTACGAGCCTGGCAATACTGTGGCGGGGTTCATGTACTTTCGCACAAAGTTCCTTGTTGCCGGGTCCGTCTTGATTTTCTGCGGAAGTGTGCCCTTGATAAGTTCCTCCGTAATGTCTCGGGGCAGCTGAACGACATAAGCATACACATGCCCCTTATCATTGTCTATGTCATCCACGATTGTTGCCCAAGGGTTTCCCTTTTGTGCGTGCGTGCCGGTCGGAAGACGCTTCCTAGCCTCTTCGCCAAGAGCAGAAACGAGACCCATAAATCCATATTTGTGAAGCTCAGTTAAGAACGTAGCTTGCCTTGGTGTGAGGACAGGATTGTCGGGATTCGATATGCTTCGATACTGGTATTTCGGCTCTTGGAAATCCTGAAGGCTGGGACCAACGAACGGTGGCGGATGAATCGGTTCTGGAGGAGGTGGGCCTTGCTGTAGGACCCTTCTCATCGTGGTTGTGATCCTCGTGCTGTTGCTCAGCGCAGTATTCTGCGTGCCATTTAGCTGGGAAGACATAGTTGCAGGTGAATCAAGCTGCTATCTAGCAAGTCAGTAATGGTAGGCAAGGTTGATGTAGTGTAACAAACTCAGTTCTTCTCAAATGCCGACTTTGCGAGTTAGCAAGCCTTAAGCCGCTTGCACACCAACAATTCTTTGTGCTACTGTTGAAATCCGGCGGGCGGCAAGGTTGGCTGGCTCGTGAAGACACGGACTTAAGATGTGCATTCGGAAGTCATATTATTTCCGAGTGCAGCTTCCAATAGTGAGATCTTTTTCAGCCTATTTCACATTAGCCTCGCTCTTTGAACACTTTTACGCTTCAATCCGATCAGCCACAATCCTTTAAGCAAATATGGCAGGCCGCCCGACTTAGCCTGTGTTCGGGCAAGCTAAATTAGCCCAGCCTATGCAGCTTCCTCCGGGTTTCCTCCCAATACCTGCAAAGGCAACAGAGGAACGAAAGCTCCAGGCCACCAAGGATTTCGCCCTAGGATTAAAGAAGCTGCTCGCAGTAGCTGAACCGGCTCTCGAGAACGCTGCGCAGATGCACCAGTTTCATAGCAGCTGGGGTCCTGAAGTTGCAAAGCTTACCGCCGAAGGCCTCGAGCACTGTCAAGCAGAGGTCGCAGCAACCAGGAAAGAGCTCACTCGGTGCCAGTGGCTGAAAGAAAACCGCCAGGAGCGGATTGACTGGCTACAAGAGCAGATTGAAATCATCCAAGTGGATCTTGATTCCATGGGTATTAACAATCCAGAGTGGAGGGAGAAAATTGTCGCTACTATGGTGGCAATCGCTGAAAGTGCGTCTCTGACTGATGAATTGGACGAGGCTACTGCCCCTGGCCTTGATGCTGCGTCCCAGGATGCTATAGCATCAAAGCGCAAACAATGGGAGGATGTACAGAAGAGGCAATATGAGCTTGCAGAACTCCCTCTTCAATGGAACGGGCATCTCACGGCAGCTCTCGAGGAGCAAAGCAGGACCGACGAGAAGACGTGGTCAACACACTTCGCGGGTCTGCAAGGTAGATTCCAAGAGAAGTATTTCCGGGATGTTGTTGTCCCTATGAAATTTGCGCGCTGTGTGGGAGTTATGGTGTATCATGAACGAGCACTGGCAGGATGTTGAGGAACAGGTTAAGGAGAAAGACGCCAAAATCAAGGAGCAAGCTGATGAGATCGAGAATTTGAAGAAGCAGAATGCCCAACTTACTAAGGAGCGCAATGGACGCGACGTTCTGCTCGGCACAGCCTGCTCTGGACCTCTACCGTCTGGTTTCAACACGGTCCTTTCCCGACCATACCCACCAAGTACTGGCGACGAGATGGAGGTCGTGTTGAATGAACACAATAGCGAACTGCCACCCGGATATGCTGTTTACGTCAACCCAGTTCCCGGAAATCGCATGGTAGCTCTCAAGAGCGCGATCCCAGGCCGTAGCGATCACCATATCCAGATCTTTGACAAGGGACTTGTGACTTTCGAGTTCCAGGGACACCGCAACTTAGAGATCTGGATCGCATTTGCTGGACTGGCCGAGCGATTATACCTTACTGCTGGACATCATGCAGAGGTCTATGCTCTTATGAAGTGGATTACGCAGGATGTTGACACCGACGGTGATTGAATGGAGGCAATTTGATCCGCGATGGTTGCGTTCGCTCTGTAAAAGCTGTTGTATAATTAGTCCCCAAGCTCCACTCTGCTGACAAGTGATGTACTGTATATTGAGGACATGCGAGCAGTCGGTAATTCAATACAAAAGAATCAGACATCTTCTCGTATTGCGGTAGTATCGTGCGAGTGCCATTCGCGGTAGAAACCTTGAATGACACTTCTGTATTATGAACGCAAAGCCGAAGCAAAGTTGTCGGCCAGCTCATTCTAGTTTCCATGTCTTGTCGAGGTATAGACGGAATCGTAATGACGGAAGTTCGACGCAAAGGTTATATGTCGACGATAGGTCGCACCGTGTACTCGAAACGTGTTCATAGGGGTAGAGATCGCGGCATACCCCGAAGCTATAACCCGAGGAGCCGAATGTAGTAGTCCTAGTGTCTGTGTCCAACAAAGAATCAATATCGCGACTGGCGGCGCACCGTGATGCGATGTATACATTTAGCTGTGTTCTGCTACCGTAGCTGCGGGAGATGGGGTCAACTTTTCATGTCTGGAACGTCGTAGCATGGTCCTTTTCTCCAGCTAGCTTGCAGTGAAATATCTATATAGATGGGACGTAGTCGTGGAGTGGTAACCAAGCTGGAGATATTACTTGGATAGGTGTGGTTTTCCTCAGGTCACAACGGGAGAATTACTTGTCCGTATACGGATTGGATTACCTCATCAGTGCCACAAATCGAGAATACGCACCACTCCTCCACAATCGCTTCCGATGCAACGCAGCTTATTAGCAAACAACATCGGCAGCCGCAGTATGAGTAGAATGTCTTGACTTGTGGTATGCATGGCCTTCAGTCTCTATCCGGCACTTGAGCTGGTTGGGCTTAGCTTCACGCGTTTGGTTGGGTACACTCTCAGCACCTGTTGCTCCAAGATCATGACCTTGAACAGCTCAAAGATCAAACGATTCGGCTGGCAACCCATCAAACAATGTATTGAGCTAACTTGTCAAAATGGTACAAGCAGAAATGGTCAATAGCTAGCTGTAGGCGTGGCCGTTCTCTGCATTTGCCGTGGGAAAGTTGTTCACTGAAAATCAATCATGAGAATGGTGAACAAACGCAATAGCCAGCAAGCTCAACCTTTCTCCGAGACACCAGATTGCCTGTTAGCTCCAGAGCCTTCCCAAAGTCCACACATGGCGACAATTTCAAATCGCAATCCGCAATTTCCCACGTCGTTTGGTGCCGCGCAGGAGAACTGCTAACGCTCTGCGTGACGCAATTTGATCGACAGTCCTCAGAGCCTCGATATCACTCTGTATAGGCTCGATATCCTCTCATGTGAACACAGATGGTCAGTAAGCATGATGCGGTCGGCGAGATCACCGAACACAAGATACATGTCGCCTTTGTCTAAGATAATGTCGGTCGCAGATTTGTCCCAGATCTGAAGAAAGTTGGGCGTAAGCAGAACCAACGTGTTGTTGCCCGGCCCGGTATTTGTGTAGACGGCATAGCCTTCTTTAAGCGAGCTGTTGTGGCTGTTGATGACGATCACTGGATTGTCGACAGTGGCGGGAGGATGCTGGGGAAGCAAAAAGTCGGCGAATGCAGAAGGTAGCGGCTTTGCATCGACTGCCTTGAGAAGTTCGTCTCGGTCATCAAGCCGAGCGGTCAGCGACTGAATCTGTTTCTCTAGGTCGCTGATTCGGAGACGGAGTTGCTGGTCGGCTTGTTGCTTATCTTGATCGTTCTGGTCCAATGGCACGGTTGTGTCCAATGCCTTTGTCTTTGCGTTTCCCTCCATCTCGCTAACCTTTTCTTCTCTTGCTTTGACAGCCTCTTCGCGCGATTCGATGCTGGCGTTCTCCCGGACCACTCTGGCAATTGCATCTGCAGCACCGTTGACGCGTCCGAAGCATATTGCAGCTGCGTTCTCGACGCCTCGGGTGTATGCCTCTCGCAAATGTGCCGAGTCTCCTGACCAATGAATCAAATCCTGGAGGGCCGCTTTGACCTTTGGCACTGCTTGCGAAGCATTGGCGATTAGCTGGCTCGCTCTGGACAATTCACTGTCACCGGAAGATTCCATAACGAGCAGACTAATCGGCGGTGGTTTCAGTATTGAATTTTCGTCACGATTGGTGGCTCCTCGCAGGAGCATGTGTGCGCGTCGGATTCCGGGAGAGGCCGAAGAGCACAGGCTGGCATGAATGAAGGAGCCTTCCGCATTCGGAAGATTTGAGTAGCAGGCTGGGCACTAAGACTCAGAAGCTCGGACCCTAGAGCTTCAAGTTTGAATGCATCTGCCTCTCCTTGAAACACGCTTTGCTCCTGATCCCCTTCACTCACCTTGCCCGTCCAAATCCCACCGCAAACAACACTCAAACACTCACACAACATGGCGAGCTCAAACAACGACAATGCCCAGCCATCAGCTGCCCTACACGATGGAGCTCCACTGAACGTCGATACGTCCAAGGAAAGCGAAGCATCCCCGCAGACAGCCTTGCCTGCAGCTGCAGCAGGCCAAACACCGAAAAGAAAGTCCATCCGAGAGAACATCGATTATCTCTACAAAATCGTGAATGACCGCGATGTGAAGAGGCAGCAGCAGAGAAGCAAACATGAATCTGTCGACAATAAGCTTCGTGATCGCATTGGTGATCTGCTAGCCGAGCTCACTGCGCCAGACGACACTATTGCGGCCAACGACATCGAAGCGGGCAACGACATCGAAGCTGACATACCGGATTCACTCGAAGCCTTTCAGCAAGACTTTGAGATCCACCACGCTGGATTCGTTCAAATAATGGAGGCTATCGTGGAAGTGCCAGTCGAGGGTGAAGTTGCCGCCGCTTATGATGTTGCGAAGCGTAGCATCGAACGCTTCGGAGAGATGTTGAAGGCAAACAGAATGGGATCGCTGCTGGACATGGATGTTAACCAGATGCTCATGGATCTCTTGCACATCGCTTCAAACATGAAAGACTATGTCCTCGCGAAGCAGAGATCCGAAATTGCGTCCTTGAAGGCTACACTGGTAGCCCTTCTGAAAGCCCTACAGGTTCTAATGGACATGAACGAGATCAACGAGCTTGTGTTAGCCAGTGAGACTGGGGAGTTGAAGAGCGCGCTCGCACTTGTGGGCTTCCAGGCCGCACGCGCCGAGAGGGCCGCATATCTGATCAAGCTGAAGGCCTCGCGTGCCAACAAGACCGACACCAGCACTGTACCAGGCAACGCCAACAAGTGAGCCGTCTCGCAACACGTTGCGTCAGCACACTTTTCCCACAAAGATCATGTTGATGGAGGGCAAGGACCGAGGCCGGACGAAACAGCGGGATCGAAGGACAGGATCGAAGATTGACGACATTAAAGGATTGACAGGGGTTGTCAGCTGAAGCTGTACTGCTGCGAGAGGAGTAGTGTAGCACAAATTAACAATGCCATACCGTCACACATGCATTCGCATCAGTCCCTGTGAACGTAGCTGTGAACGCCGGGGAGATGACCAAGCCAGCCGAGCAGAGTTGGGGACCACGTAGAGCAGAGTTAAGGACCGCGTAAACCAGACCCAGCACCAAAGGTTAGTACGCGATCCGAAGCCTGGAATGTGTCGCTTGTCGGTGGGGAAGTGAAGCCGACTCGCGATCATCTTTCGGCAATCTTGAAGTTATTCAGCCGTGTGGTGTAGTGATTCCGGCTCGACAAACAACGAAAGGTACTCGTGCCATAGTTGTCTCCATAAGTATCGAACGATCTGTGCAACGACCGAGAGGTATAGATAGTGAAGTATTGACCAAGGTACGCAGACAGGGACTCATACGACGACGTGCAGCTGTACCTAGCGAGGTGCCGACTGAGGTAGGGACCTGCGAGGACGTGCGGCGCTCCCTGGTGGGTATGGACCGGGTGTCGACTCTGACAGCAACTCCCGAATGTACTCAACAAAGTGACCATTGAGATACACCCATAACGACTTGCACTACATGGTGAGATTCCAGCCGAGTTGTGCGAACGTCCACTCCCGCAAGGACCCGCAGCACTACCGAACGGAGTAACGCCGCAACGACCTCGAGCGGTAGTCGTGATGCACCGACCGAAAGGCACACCAGGAACATGCAGATCAGGTTTGCCCAACGGCTCGCAGCAATATCCCAGAGGCGTTTCCACACCTGTTGCAAGTTCCAGACGTGCACGGTCGTTCAACCCAACACCTTCAGACGTGATCAGCAACCCACGGCAAGCCGTAAATTTCGACGCAGGCAAGGATTCAAATGGACAAGAGACTCGAGTCGGACAAGGGACAGCCCATCGCACTGACTGCTCACAGCACCGCAGGAACAAACACAAGGTGGAAGACAAGTGCATTTGGGATAACAAGATACACAACATCGCCACAACCAAGATCGTCGCAGCTTCAACCGTCTTACCAAACAAGCAGTATGAAATCAGATATACCTTTACCAGGTTCCTGCGCGGTACAGCGCCTGCAAGACCAAATCCGAGTCCGCCTTCCACCTCCTATACGCCGCATCATGGTCGTACTTTCCATTCAGCCAGACCAACGCGCGATCCAGCTTCTGCAGTATCTCAATGCTGCGAGGGACGACATCACCCTGCGTCCACGTCAAGCCGGGAGCCCCATGCTCATCCGCGTTCGCAACCGCCGGCACATACACCGGCCCGTTCGGATCCCCGACCAGTTGGAGAAACCGCTGGCTCACGATCGAGGTCCTCAAATAATCCTCATTCCGCGCAGCCAGGTCACCACCTAAAGCATCAACATAAGTACAGACGTACTCCAACGCAAGGGCCTTGCCATAGATCGACACCGCCGTAGTCTCCAACGGCAGAACAAGCAGAATGCTTCCATACATGATCTGAACCACAAAGCGTGACCTCAACGAACCGGACGGAACCTTTGACAGCCACGCCTGGTTCCTGCGTATGGACGCAAGCCTGGCGACATACGACTCATGCATCGCCTCGTGATCCGAAAAGAACAGAGTCTGGTACCACGCAGACTGCTCTTGCTGAATCTGCACAAACACCTTCGCGTGGTCCTCGTCGTGCTGCCCAACACGTAGGTCGCCAGGCGTGAGAACGGCAGGTAACGTCAAATCCGCCGATTCGTCCGAGAAGGAAAACGGCTGCAGTCTACTCATACTGACATATCTAAAACGGTCAGCTCGTTCTCAAACAAGCACACACCACTCACCTGTCCAGTCCGTAGACCAGCAAGAACAAGGCGCGGCGCTCCTCCAGTTGACTGGGCTTGACATCTTCAAGCACACTCGCAGCAGCATGTAGACCCATCTCGGCCATGAAACGCGCCGCCATTCCCATCAGATACCACGAACTGAGGTACGCAGGATTGGTAGTGGAATACAAAACCAAAAGCATCAACCCGCGCAGGTTCGCAGTCGATCCCGGCGCTATGATCGTTTCTCCCACCGTTTCAACTGCGACTGCCACGTGTCTGACCGCACTCTCGTACTGGGAGTCCCCCTTTGTCTTCGAACGAGCCGACAGCCCAATTGCCAGGCAGATCCTGACGTTCCAGATGTCTTGTGGGGTTGCCAAACGTCCTTGATAGACACGCTCCAGAGCACCCAACAAAGCGGCAAACGACATGATTGGACAAAGCGTGAAGAAGCTCACCACACATTCGTTCAGCAAGTCAATTGCTGCGGGCCGGGGAGGCAGAGGATGCTCTGTGGTGCGAGGCAGCTCATTCACCATTGCGGTCGAAAGTAACAGGCGAGCGAGGGACATTTCCTTGTCAAAGCCATGGTAGGCGTTGGAAGTCGCGTGGACAGCCCTGAACTGTCAGAACTGCACATATCAGAGACGACACACTCACAAATGACCGAAATCCGAGACCAGCTCATCTACATCCGAAGCCTCTACCTTCTGTGACACTTTTGACTCTGCGACCGGATATACAGACGGACGCGGCGCTATGTTGATGGCCGGCTGACCAACATGCTGTCGATAGTGAAGCTGGCGTTCGAGCCGCTCGATTCGAGTCTCTAGAGAGGCGACATAGCTTCGTTCCTTGCCTCGGGCGAATTGATCGTTCCCACTCGAACATTCCGAAGCCTTACCGGCTCGTTCGCAGGCAGTACAAGCAGGCAGCTTGCCATCACACCTGATTTTGGCCGCACGACATCTCGAACAAGCGCTAACAGGACGAGAGACGCGTAGAGGGGGGGTTTTGTGCATAGAGAAAATGCCAGATCAATTGAGGCCGAAAGTGTGGAATTTCTTATCGGTACGTGGATTGATGCAGCAGCATACAAATCAGCTGGCCTCAAGACGTGGAGGCGTCTCTCGGAAGAGTAGGTACGACCAAGCCACAGCTCACCAGATCCGCCGAGCCCCGCAGCGCATGGGCGAATTACACGCACAGCCAAGCAGTGTCTGGCCTAGGTCGTAAGGCCGTAACATGAATAGACTGCTGAGACTGCTTACCCAACACCTCAAAGCCCCAAATCGAAAGTCGCCGGCGTAATTTCTGGCGGGTGTGCCTGCCTTGGTGGGATTCCGATTCCGATTCCGAAGCATCTACCGCCATGGCGCGATTACAATGTCGGAATCGATAATGGTCGACCCCTGCTTCTCAAGATTAATTCTGTCAGCTATAGAATTCAATGTTTCCTTTGCAGCCCCTCGGATCACTCTGATTCGGAACATGGCCGGTCCCCGTGCTCGTATCCTCAATCGCTTCCGCCATCTAAACTATTGCAGTGACAGGCAGTCGAATGGCTGGCACCGTCAATGTCGGGCAGTCGCCGGAGGACGATCGATCAACTCCATCCCGTGGTAGTCCTGCTCACACGCTCACGGCCTGTTGCCGTTGTCGGCAGGTACGATATTCCCCGTCTTCGCGTTCTTACGCCTAACACAATCAGAGGAAAACACGCTGCGATGCAGGGCTTCCACGATGCGGTCCTTGCGAGCGCAACAATGCATATTGCGAATACTTCGACGCGGCAAAAGGAAGGAAGATGCCCCGAGCCTATGTGATCCAGCTGCAAAATCGTGTCCGGGAATTGGAGAAAGGGCTGGCTGCGTTTGCGGATACACCGGAGAATGAAGTGGACCAGGAGACACTCGTCAAAGGAGCCGCGCTGGTACGCGTACAGGACACTGATGAGCCGAGTTTCTTGGGACCGTCGAGCGGCATCAACATGACGAGGTTAGTTCTCGAGCTGGCCAAGGGAATTCGCAAAATCAAGAAGATCAAAGACCTTGTACCAGCAGAGCAAGCCACACGAATACGTCTACGATTCGAAGCCGAAGCTCAAAAGCCGACCTCCAAAGACTATCCCGAAATCAGCTCCGTTGCAGCTCCAACCCTTCCCTCACCAGAACTCACAAACATGCTCGTGCAGAATTTCTTCCAAAAAGGTACAGGTACAGAGTCCACATGATGTAGTACACCATCTGACGACCTACAGGACAGTCACTTTACCCTGTTCTCCACCAGCTGTCCTTTCGTGAAGCAGTACAGAATGTATACGACGGGTCGACCGACGCGTATGAGAACTTTACCGTCCGCATGGTCATCGCCCTGGGAATGCAAAAGTTGTCCACGCAATGGACAGGCCTGGCTGACAGCTACTATCTTGCGGCTCTACCTTACCTCGAAAACACCATCAGAGCAAGGAACGTTGGTACAATCCAATCATTCATGCTGATTGCTCAGTACTCCATGGTTACGCCGACAAGAACGGCCGCGAACTGGATAGTCGGCCTTGCTGTAAAGATTTGTCATGAACTTGGCATAACACAGGAATCCACCATCGGTCTAGATTCGGTCGGTCGGCCCCTTGATCCCTTGGAGGTTGATCTTCGACGGCGTTGCTTCTGGGTATGTGCATCCATGGAGCTCGGATTAGCTCATTCAATGGGACGCCCGAGCTCATTTGGAATTCCACATACATTCATAGACGTGGGCTGGTTTGAACAAGTCGATGACGAGTTCATCACATCCAAAGGCATACTGCCTGCACCAGTCTCGCCAAGAAAGCGTATTGCAAAGCACTTCATCAGTATGCGGCTGCTGCAGTTGGAAATCAGGCGCACACTATATTTGAAACGTCGTGATCAGCCTCTGAACGACGAAGATCCGTGGTTTCGTCAAATGGAGGAAAAGCTGACTCGGTGGTTGGCAACAGCCCCTGAGAACAGCGATGGCACCCCCTTCAGCAAAGAGTGGTAAGTTCGTGGGCCCCTTGTCGTCTAAATTCTGACAGTCCAGGTTCGTCGCTCGATACAACACCATCGTCGTCTTTTTATGTAGACCATCACCACAAATACCCGAACCGTCGGTGCGAGCCGCGCTTCGAGCGTTCGAAGCATCCAAACAAAACATAGAGGTCCAGCGAAAACAAATAGACGCCAAAGCTGTTGATTTGACCTGGATATTTTGCGCGTCACTATTCATGGCCATCAATACAGTCCTGTGGGCCTTGTCGTACGCAGACATCAGACGAGCTCATCCTCGAGATGAAGTCAAGGCTTTACTTGATGCAGCTCTTGAAACGGCCTTTTACTGCTCACTCAAATGGCCAGGGGTGGAAGGAGCGATTGAACTTTACGGAACATTACAACACACGTGTTTGAAAGCATACGATGGCGAGCAAGATCAGTCGTACAGCTTAACATCGCCAATCAATCGTCCATCACCGGCGACAACGGGCTCGCCAGAACCACTCTCGTCGCCGTTGGTCTCCGAATTCAACCACCAACATGTTTCAGGGCCCTCATCACCTGAATCCCACAGCGCTCAGCCATCTCATTCCAGTTTTGTCCAAGCAAACGGACAACAGCCTCAGGACACAAAGCGTCCCAACATTTCAGATCATCGTCTCGGATCTGCTAGTGTGTTACCTTCCACTACATCGACCCAGCAACACATGTACACGTTCAACCCGACCGCATACAACAATCCCTTGCCGGCGATTAATCCAGGACTTGGTGCGCTGGCGCCCGAGAACCTATATTCGCCCATTTTCCAACCCTATACATCTTTGGTAGGGCCAGCTCCTGATTACTTGAACGTTACATGGCAAAACACGCAGCCAATGTTGGCTCTAGATCTACAACAACAGTCTGAGCTCATGGACAAGCTCGAATTCGGACGAACAGACGGAATCTTTGGCTGATCAATGGTGGTGAATTATCCAAAGGTTGCAATCTCTGCGGCTCAGACTTGCCTTTGAGCTATCATCGCTGGCGAACTCTCTCGACTGCGGGGCTTCGACTTACAAAACCACCATCAGTCGAAGAATCCCGGCTTACGCCATTCCAGCTCAGCAGTATCTGTGCGTCGCCAAACGGCTTCGCTAGTCATCACGGCTCGCTCCATGTCCAGGCTGGCTCACGTCCCAGGCTGAATGTTGATGACCTCGGTACCCTTGGTCTTTCGGTTGGACATCTTCGCCGAGCGCGATCCGAATTGGATTGCCCGCTTTTTCTCCCGAGACGTCATCTCCAGTCCAAAATACCTTGCCAAAGCACGCAAAAGGTACTTTGCAGGCTCGACACCATTCTCCTCGGAAGTCATCCCAAATCGACACTTTTGCCATACGGGCAGTTGAGCAACCCACATCACAAGACTTTCGTCCAAAAAGGGATACCTCACCTCTTTTGCCCAGTGTGCTGTCACTCTATCGTCGCGACCCAGATTCCGCGTTCCAATACGACCAATATCGAGCTGTAGCTCTGACACCAGCGCATCATGGCCACCTCTTTTGAAAGCATTCTCATGACGAATGTAGCCACCGAATAGCTCATCAGCTCCAAGTCCCGATAATAGAACCTGCGCTGACGTGCTGTACGTGTGCGAGTCCACAGAATTCTGCACTTGGCCGATTCCTCGCGAGGCAAAGTATAGTGCCATTGCAATGGAGAGATCCATCTCGGTGCCGTGTGGTCTCATCAGCATGATTATGGTCTCTCGATGCGAATTGAGCTCCTGAAATGTCACGTTGACGGCCACGAAAAGCCATTTTCGGTCGGGGCAGCATTTCTCAAGCTCGGTCAGAGCTGATCGTGCAGTGATGCGATCCGAACACGCCTCGTACTGAGATGTCGATGCTTGGTTCTTCGTCAGTCTAGGATTCTCGAATGCCACGTTCAGGAGAACGATAGGTTGATCCCGCGGGACTATTTCGTCTGCAAGTCTTGCAAGCACCGTGCAATCGAGCCCACCCGAGAAGAGTACCCCGACTCGTTCCGGGTTGGCGTTCTCGTTGTGTTGGCTATGCGAGGACGAGAGGACATTTGCGACCTTCCAGCTTGGAATGCCCTGAAGTCGTAGGCGCAAAGACTCTGATAAGCGATTTGCGAGTTGTCGGATGTTCTCGTCGTCGAACTCTTGATCTGCTGTTAGCACAGTCGATCGATTGACCTGGGGAATCATTTGGAGTGGGAAACCTGGATCCATAGACACCATCGAAGAAGCAATTTCTTCCCATGAATGCATTCTGACATGATCAATAACGGAGTTCGATCCGCCAAATTCTTTAAAGCTAGACAAGCTGAAGCTGTAGATTCCGTCGGGTGGTAACTCTTGCCAGCCGACATGGTCCACAGGGTCGCTTGAGCTGGAGATGATGAATGACTTCGCATCTTCTCGAAACATCAAAGATCGTCTACCCAATGCATCGCGTCCGAAATATAATGTGCCGGTCTTGTTGTCGTAGAAAACAAATGCAAATGGTCCGGAAATTGACGAAATATATTTGTGAATAGCCGTGCGAGTGGTGCCGTCGGATAGATGTTTACCATTCTGGGAACTTTCGACTAGTCCGTCAAACACAAAGCCGGTATCATTCCCATTGACAGTTTTGCCAGCAATCTTCCAAGCTTCACCATTCCAGCACAGAACTGGACCACTCTCTCCTGTTGTGACTGGTTGCGGGGTGACCTCGTCGCCACGCAAAGCTAGCACCGTAGAGTGAAATATTAGCTGTAGGAGCGACCCTCCAGCTGGTATCCGACCTTGGCGCTTTATGGTGAGCGAATGGTTAGGTCCTCGCCGATCCAGGGTAGCTTTCAGGGCCTCGCCGGGGTAGACCGGCTCTCGAGCTAAGGAGCAGAATATCCCGCACATGATCTAGCACAAATTTGTCCTCCGAGCTCGCGATCATTCTTTATCAAAGTCTTGGTGACTTGTAAATGACTTGAAAGCTCGGTGAGTTTGAACTTTGACTCAAAGCAGCGCTTGGTTAGCAGGTGCGTAGTGGAGCTTACATTGTCACGACGTTGGAAATCCCAAAAATTGGACACCAAGAAAAAGTCACGGAACACACAAAGCCTTAGCCACGATCTGCCAATGCCAATGCTCATAAGCTATCTCGTCTGTATTCGCAGTACACCCCATGGAGTATTCACATGTCGTCAGGCATTTAGAGTGCTAAAGCGCATCGTACAACATGTAGTCGCCGAATGCCCATCTTGAACATGGAAAGTCGGCTCACGTCCTGATGTTCATCCGATTACATCAGCGAGATCAGGCGCCGTGAGTCCGTTGAACGGCCGATCAGTCAACGGTTGGAATTGGATCTACTCGAATCTTAAATCGAACCAGCGTGATAGACTATTCGAGCCGGCCAACGCAGCCCCCTCGTTGTCGCAGAGGAAATGTGATCAGCCAAGCCGTACCTTCAAATCGTCACAACCAACGCAATCCGACCTCGCAGTATTCGCCATCTTGCGCACATGTACGAACACGTGCACGGTTAAGGATAGTCTGGATTCGGTCGCCAGTGTGGGTGACTACTCGGTCGTTATCATCAAAAGCGCGGCAAGGTGAGGGGTTGGCGATGGCGGGCGGGACTGAAGAGGAGGAACATGCCTACAATGAGAAGAGCTACGACGAAACCAGTAAGGGCGTAGAATATTCCACTTTCGATGAAAAGCATCCGCTAAAGCAGGAAGACCAACATGCAAACTCGGGCCAGACAGCCGACCATGAGCCGATTGCTCAGTCACAGTTGGGTTCCGAAACAGCTCAGCGATCCATCCACGATCTATTGAACGAGGAGACATCGGAAGGGACAAAACAAGACGAGAAAGGCAAAGTAGTGGACGATGAAGTCCGCAGCATCATCGACCAGTTCAAAGACAGCACAGTGCGGGATGGTCATGGTGGACTCGGGCAGTATGCACAAGAGTTGGAGCAGGAAATGATGGGCAAGGGTACGAGCGTGGATACTGGCAGCAGTCGAGCCGGGCAGGCGAACACAAACGAAGCCACTGCAGGCCAGATTCCTCAGCCAGAAAGCCCTTCAATTGGTCGTGCAACCAATCTCACGGCCGAATTGCATCAAAAGAGCCTTCCGCCCGCTCCTGAACCAGAAGCTCGATTCAATTTCCACCTCTTTCTGGAACAGCTTAAACATCGTACAGCAGACCCGGTGGCACGTTATCTTCGGTCCTTTCTGATCGAGTTTGGCAAAAAGCAGTGGAACGTCAACGAGCAGGTCCGCATAATAAGTGATTTTCTGGCCTTCATCAGTGGGAAAATGTCACAGTGTGAAATCTGGGCCGACAACACAGAATCCGAGTTCGACAACGCCAGGGAAGGCATGGAAAAGCTTGTCATGACAAGGCTGTATTCGCAAACGTTCTCGCCAGAAATTCCCGCCCCGCCACCAGCATCTGATGCCAGAGGTCGGAAAAGGCCTCAGAAGGCGCCTTCAACCGGCCGGAGAGGCCAGCACCAGGAAGACGTCGAACGAGACCATGTGTTGGCAGAGAAGATGCAGATCTTCAACTGGGTGGAAGAGGAGCACCTGGACATTCCACCAGTACCTACAGAGAGCAAACGTTTCTTATCGCTGGCGCAGCAGGAGCTCTCAAAGATTAACAACTACAGAGCTCCGCGCGACAAAGTTATCTGCATACTAAATGCGTGCAAGGTGATATTCGGTCTTTTGAGAAGCTCAAAGGGCTCGGACACCTCTGCAGATTCATTCATGCCTCTCCTCATCTATACCGTCCTACGTGCCAAGCCGCGGCATATGGTGTCAAATATCCAATACATTTTTCGATTCCGAAACCAAGAACGGCTCGGGGGCGAGTCGGGCTATTATCTCTCCTCACTGGTACGTAAACGTCATTTGTACAATTGCCTGGAAATCTAACATTCTCAGATGGGAGCTGTCCAATTCATCGAGACCCTTGATCGCACAGCTCTTACAATATCAGACGCGGACTTTGAAAAGCACGTTGAGGCTTCCGTGGCAGCCATTGCAGAACGACAAACTCCACAAGGGACTCCCAGATCAAGTCTTCAGGAACCGAGACGTAGTGGCGAAGCTTCCATGTCGAGATCACCGGCAAGATTGCTTGTCGGGGATGGCACCGGCCCCATTCAAGACATAATCAAAAACATCCAGCGCCCACTTTCGAATCTTGGGAGGATGTTCTCCGACGAGACACAATCCCAAGATGTCCCGAACAATGCTGGGCAGGCAGTCCCTGATCGCGAAGCTGCTTCGGAAAGCAGCGAACGCCCTCGACGACGGATTCAGCCTGACGTGGATGTCGACAGCATTGTCGAGTAAGTGTTGTGGACTGTACATTCGACACTACTGACCGCTTTCCAGAACATTGTCATCAATGTTTCCAACTCTCGACAAGGATGTCATCAGTGACATTGTCATAGCGAAACAGGCCAGGTAATTTGTCAGTGCGTGATCACGTTTCAAATTACTGACTTGGACAGGGTTGGAGCAGCTGTGGACGCATGCCTTAGCCTCACATCAGCATCTTGAAAGACATGATGCTCACGCATTCCTGAATACAAACAGAGCAGTCCAGGTCGATTCTTCATCCTTCCCGAGGTTGCCCTCATAGCCTTCGCCATATCGGTGTTGGCGAGGAGATTGCCATTATCTACTCAAGATAGCAAGCTCATGCCTTCGAAATGACCAGACAGGCCGCGAGACTTCCACAATCCTGTGGATTCGTAACGAAGAGCTGTTCGAATTGGTTCAACAAATGGCTCGATGTCTAGAACGGTACAGGAACGAAGCATTGACTGAAAAGGCTGAAAAGCGATGCAAGCGTTCACCGACACGCTCGCATCACTGACATGTCAACGTCGGGCATTTCTTCGGCCTCTAGGAACATACACATTGCAGGTGTAGGTGTCCGAGATGTCATACTACAAACATTTTTAGTCATCTATTGACTATTGTGTGAGCTCTGATACGGCAGAAGCCTCATCTTGACCTAGTCGCATAAAACGGTCATGTCGGATAATATGACTTGATATCGAGGAAAATGTTGGTCCACAGACGCCCGTGCAGCGTATGCTTATCGTGTCCTGGTTCTGCATTTGTCCGAGACTGTAGAACAGCCGCAGCAAAGTGCCCAAAGTATGTTGGAATCGTAGCAGAAGCCTGAAACATTTGTTACACGCCGGTCTTCGACCACGATGTATTGTCGTAGTCAACTTGACTCGCATGATCTGCCTTGTTTACGATTCAGGTCCGTTCAGTCCACCCTCTATGTGTAGGATGAATCGCGCGACCTCAGTCCATCCTATACCGTCTTCGAACATGGAAAGACCCCGCCAAGCGAGGTGGCTTTGACACCAAAGGATGCTTCTCCGCCCGAATTTAAATGTGGCGTACCATCCACAGCTGAAAGATAAACGTCGAACCAGCCTGATCCAAAAGAGACGCCGATCACGAAGCTCGACACAGAATGTCCAGAAACACTCAATCAATATCCAAAACGCGCAAGCTTGAGCGGACCCCGTTCAGTGAGCTGTTCATGGAGCTCGACTTCCGTTGAGATCTTGTGGCACGAGAGGGTTCTGGTGGGATTGGATCGTGATTGGACATGGATTTAGTGTGGAACAAGCTGTGCCACTTCAACCAGTCTCAGAGGAAAAGAGGTGGTGGAACTCGTGCTTAGGGCACAAGCAGCCTCACTACCGCCACGCTTGCGCGGAGACGATAAGATCGTCACATGTTCCTCGTGGTGCTTCAGATCCTAGGCGACCGGGAATGGTCGATGTGGAAAATGCATGATGCAAATTGGTCATAGCATCACGGCCGGCACCGGCGAGGTTTCAGGGTCGGCCTACCTAGAATGGCGAGGATGCGAGCCGTTTTTCCAGCGTCTCGGGCGTATCACCGTCGCTTCCTGCGTGCCGCGTCCCTGGTTCTCGCGCTCCAGCTGTTCCACTCCATCGCTGGTTCGCTGTCGCTGGCTGCGCCGCAGTTGGTGCAGCCTCTGCGTACAAACTAACAAATTCCATGTCACGCCGCACTCCATTGCGTGCTTACGTTTCGCCGGCCGTCGAGACTAGAACATTGATCATTTATAGTTCCGTCGCGGAAACCATATCTCGTCGAGCTTCTCCATCCCGACCGGACTTCATACCACGCCCATCGCTAACAGCTTGTCCCTCCCGACTGTCAACTACATGCTAGCCGCCGGCAAAGGGTACCTTTCGTTGTTTTCGAGTGCTTTGTTACTCACCATCCGCAGCATAAAATGGCGCTGAACGAGGAAAAAAGCGGTCCCATTGACGACTTCTCAGCCTCTCCATATGACCCCGAACGACAGTCCTCCGTCACGGCGGGGCGCAAGGGCGGTCGCATTGGTCCGCCCTTGGACAGCATGACGACCTCGAATGAAGACAAGCTTGATGTGGACAAGCAGATGGAACTCGAGGCTGGAAACAGCATCAAGTACCGAACCTGCAGCTGGCAGAAAACTGCAGCTCTGCTCTTCTCCGAGTACATCTGCTTGGCGATCATGTCATTCCCGTACTCGTATTCAATTCTCGGCCTGGTTCCTGGCTTGATTCTCACCGTCGTGGTTGCGGCCATGGTTCTCTACACCTCGTTGGTCACCTGGTAGGTTGAGCTTCTTGGAATGTCTCGACTGTAGAGCTAATCGATACAATAGGGAATTTTGCTTGCGCCACCCCGAGATTCGCGATGTTTGTGATCTTGGACAACTTCTCTTCTGGAACTGGAGGTGGGCATGGTGGGCGACGGCTGTCATGTTCATCTTGAACAACACCTTCATCCAGGGACTTCACGTTCTCACATTCGCCAAGTATCTCAACACCATGACAAACGGCTCAATGTGCACCATCGTCTTCTCCGTCGTCTCGGCCATCATCTGCTGGATCTGCTCCATGCCCAGAACTTTTAGCACATTGTCCTTTTTGGCGCTGTTCTCGGCCTTCTTCACCTTCGTGTCGGTCCTGTTGGCAACCATCTTCGCGGCCATCGAAGATCACCCCGCCGAATACAACCCTGACCCGAACCACGTCACCGCCACGGGAGCTATCCTCGGAGGAGCACCCATTGTGCTCGTTGTCCCTGCTGCAGGCACGACATTTGTGGATGGACTGAACGCCTTCTTGAATATCAGCTACACTTTCATTGGCCAGATCACGCTTCCCAGTTTCATTGCGGAGATGAAAAAGCCTGAGGATTTCCCCAAGGCTCTTTGGGCCGTCACAATTGCAGAGATCATCGTCTTCTCCATCGTCGGCGGTGTCATCTACGGTTACACGGGCACGCAATACAACACTGCGCCGGCCTTTGGCAGCTTGGGCAACGAACTCTACAAGAAGGTGTCCTTTTCGTTCATGATTCCCACTCTCATCTTCCTCGGCGTTCTCTACGCCTCGGTCTCGGCGCGATTCGTCTTCTTCCGCTTGTTCGAGGGCACACGCCACAAAGGTAACAACACTGTGGTCGGCTGGGCCAGTTGGGCTGGCATTCTTGCCGTCCTTTGGATCCTTGCCTTTATCATCGCCGAGGTCATTCCCTTCTTCTCCGACCTGCTGTCTCTCATGAGCTCGCTGTTTGACTCTTTCTTCGGATTCATCTTCTGGGGAGTTGCATACATTCGAATGCGCCGCGTTGATTATGGCAAGAACTACATCACCAGCCGTGGATACCGCAGCATCATTGGTTGGGCTGTGAATGTTTTCCTTATCCTGGTCGGGCTTTTCTTCCTCGGGGCTGGCACATATGCGTCCGTGGACTCGATCGTGATCGGCTATGAGAAGTCCAATTTCGGTGGAGCTTTCACCTGCGCAAGCAATGCATTGTGAATGAAGGTTGGACTATTTGGAAATAAGCGTTGGTTACATGACGAGAGATTGGATGTATGACATAGTGACGAAAGAAATGTCCATTTCATGGAACGATATTCTTCGCAGTACCGAATGATCCTCGTGGAACAAACTCGAGTGCAGTCTCAACATGTGTTAAAACATCTCCCTTTCGACAGCACAGCGCCGTCGCTTTCGAGACGTTCCAGTCACATTTGACATCAGCTCTGCTCACCTGATCACAACGCAAGCGACAATTCGAATTCAATCGACGAAGCGAACGTCGCAAGTACGTACGAAGCAGAAACGGCACAACTGCATCTTCGCAAACCTGTAAAAGGAGGTAGTATGAGCAGCTCAGGGTCAAGATCTGTTTTGAAAGTGTTTTTGCGGCCATCAGCCTGAGTCGTCCAAAGCTGTTACATCTCTTAGCAAAAGCTGGCGCTCGAATTGGTTTATGCCCTTGGCACGTGGTCGTGAAATGCCTTATTCCGCAAACTCCTAACCGTACACATAACATTTGAAGAGCCGGCCCAACCTACTCCTCCGCGATGTTCGCCTTCTCGCTGACGTAGATACCGTCCAAGAACTTTCGGATATCCTTGTTGCGCACTCTGCAAATCTGCTGGATATCAGCGGCAGATTGTGAGACATCCTCCAGAGAGATTCCAGTCAGCTGGATCTCATCCTATTGCGAGTCAGCACATTTCGCCAAACTTGGGTCCAAACGAGCCCTCCAGATTAGGATGGACGTACCTTGACGTTCTTGGTTGCCTCGACGTTCACACCGGGACGAGCCGTGACCTTGCGGAGAACCTTCTCACCCAAGAAGTTCCTGTCACCGTCAGTCTTGGATTCGAGGTTTTACTGCGCCTGCCCTTCTTACCTGATCTCAACGTCGTACTGGCCATCTCCGTTCTTGTCGATGCTGACGTTGATTGGAAAATGTGCGTAGACGTATCGCATCTTGTATCTGAAGCCCTTTGTGACACCGATGATCAGGTTGTTGATGAGGGTCTTGACGGTGCGGAGAGTGGCGACGTTCTTGCGGGAGCCATGGTGCAATTCGATGTTGATGAGGTTCTTCGTGGGCTGGCTGAAACCGACTGACAGATGCGAAAGATCCTTCCTGAGCTTGCCTGTCGTTCGTGTCAGAATATGCTGTATGATCGACCAAGTATTTCCAGCTCTTTACCTCGGGGTCCCTCAACAGTGACGACTCGCGACCTGATGTGAACGGAGACTGCAAAACGTTAGCGCTAGCTTTGTAGTCGATGGCTGTCTGCATTTCTGCGACAGCGTCCAACCCAGATTGCAGCCACATACCGTCGTCCGGAACCTTCAACTGCTCTTGCGAGAAGATGTATCTCATTTTGGCGGCGTGGTGGGGAGTTGAAAATTGTCTGCTCAACCAATGTCGCGACCGCTTCAGGAACTGATGATTCTCGCAGACTGTGTGGCCCGCGATTGCCCTACCTCGACCGCAGTGCGCTAAGCCTATCTGAGCCGCCACCCTTGGCGCCGGAGTTTGCCGCGAAACTTCAAGGGACTTTCACGTCAGTTTCAAGTTGCGAGGTTGAGTTCGCGGTTGAACATTTGTGCGAACGATTGTTTTCTTCGTATTGTCAGACTGATATTCGCTATGACTGCCGCTCGACGCGTGGCTCAGCTTGTGCTTTTCACAAGACCACAATGTTCGCTATGTGATACCGCCAAGTCTGCAATTGAGAATGTACGCAAGCAACGAAGTTTGGGATATACAGAGCTGGACGTGCTCAAGGCGGAGAACGTGCGCTGGAAAGATATCTACGAGTTTGACACACCTGTTGTAGGCTAGTTTCGTACACATTGGTAATCTTCTGTGCTCATGGTTGTTTTAGCTTCATGTTCAAAAACCAAACCAGCCGGCAAGTCAGCCTGTCGATGTTCCTCGCAAGCAAAAGCTGTTTCACCGGTTCAACGAGCAAGAAATAACAGACATTGTCAAAGAACTGGAGAAGACTGAGCTTCAGTAACTCCAGAATCATCCTCACCGCATGCTAGCATCCATCCGTTCAGCTCCTGCCTTCGTTCAAAGCGGCGCTCATGCTTGCAGAAAGCGACATCACGTCTGTAGCTGCGGAAATGAGGTGGAAACCTTGCTCGGCGTACTCCTTTGCTTGTGTACCCGACGTTGCATAAATTCCAGCGGCCTTGCCCGCGTCTCTCGCAGCCTGCAGGATCTTTCCAATCGCTTCCTTGAGTTGTGGGGCCATTTGTCCTTCGATCGGATAACCAATCGAGTTTCCCAGGTCGAACGGCCCAATAAACACGACGTCAATTCCAGGTACCTTGGCTATTTCATCAATGTTCGCCAGCGCCTCCTTGGTCTCAATCTGGACAATCGTCACCAGGTTATTATTTGCCTGCTTGAGATACTCCAATTGACTCAGGCCGGGTGTGAAGCTGCCCATCGGAAATGGAGAACCGAATCCGCGAGATCCTTGTGGAGGGAATTTGACAGCGTCGACCACTTTACGAGCATCGTCCGCCGTCTTCAGTAATGGGACGACAACACCATGAGCGCCAGCATCCAAGGCCCCTTTCGAGATAGTTAGTCATACCTGGACACCATAGTCGAGAGGGGTGACTGCGTCTCCTTGCCACAGTACTGTCCCCCATAGGGCGCTACACCTGTGGCTTTTGACGAATGAAAAGAACTTACTTTTGAACATCCAGCCTTCGTTGGCGACGACACGCACCAAAGGCGAGCACCCACAGCCAGCGATCGCAGTGACCGCTTCATGCATTGCTTGAGCGGATAAGTAAACGTCAACTGAACCGTCGACTATTGTCCGTACCTGCGTCATCAATGTTTCCGTGCTCAGTATCGACGCATACCCAGTCAAATCCACATCGAGCAATCGTGCGAGCAACGTTGCTCCCCGGAAACATCTGCCATACCCCGAACGAAGGTGTTTTAGAAGCTCCTAGAGCCGTACGTAGCCGGTTGGCAGCTTGCATCGTGTACTTGAAGTATTCTTGTTCCTCGCCTAGTCAAGTTGAAAAGTGCCTCGTGCAATCTACACAAGAAGGCCAGAAAAGAAAGGAAAATTGCAAGTCGAGTGCAGCTCGTAGATATTTGTAGACTATCAGGCGTGCTTGAAAAAGAGATACATCAAAGTGATGCTGAGTATGAGGTCGACGGTCAAGCGGGGCATGTCCCTCAATGCTTGTAATCTGCGGTCCATTGATCCAGCGAACATCCGATGCGCATCATCAGATCCCTCGGAACATGGAGACGGTTAGCAGTGAACAGCTCACATAGTTGTGTCATGTACGGAGGCCTCTGCGTTCTTGCAAATATTTTGACGGCGAGCAACTGCTTGCAAGGTTCCAGCGGTGTTGGGTGGTGTCAGAAATTAAGAGTCGAAGCTTTGCGGAAAGATGTCCGCCAAGACTTCGCGTCAATTGTCGCTGTCTGTCGCGCCGCGAAACCTTTCCAGCTTGTAGAAGCAGTAACACATGCGCTTGCATTGGCTCGATCGCGACAACACTTTTAGCACCCGGATTTCCCTGGCCTCGCGTCTAGCAGCCTCTTCGAGACTCTTCAGCTGCGTTGCGCATCGGATGGGCTGTGGCCCGTTGTGACCACGAGCAGTCTCGAGCTCCGACAGCTTCACTAGCAGGGAGGCAGCTTGACTGTCGCGCAACACATCATGCCTCGACCACAGGCTTTCATGAGCGAGTTCGCGCCCCGTTTACGCGGACACTTCAACTCGCTGCTCGTACCAGTTGTCGCTCCCACAGCTCCGGAAACTCTAGCACAATCGCGAAAAACGAAAAGAGGCACAACCATTGTCAGCTATGCAGAGGACCTCCTCGCCGCCGACGAGTACGATGACAGTGACGGGCCACGCAGGCTGACTGGGCTGCGAACGAGGAGAGAAGACCTGGGGGCAAACAAGGAGGAGAATCTGGTTGAGAAGCTGACCACTGAGTTGGTCGAGCCGGTATCAGTTCAAGGGATATGGCGAGACTGGATGGGGAAGCCAAAGGTCGCAAGAACAGACAAACAAGCCAACGCGCAGGCTGGAATGCCGACAACTCTTATACCGATCCGAATTGACCTTGAAATACCCTCTTTCACCCCGGCGGCCGCGCTACCGATCCCGGCCGATGCTGCGGCTTTCAATGTCAACCCTCTACTTCCTGCCTATAGAACACCAGAAGCGACCCCAGCATACAGATTGAAAGACTTCTTCTTGTGGAATTTGCATGAGACCCTGATCACGCCCGATCAGTTCGCCGTACAAATGGTGAATGAACTGGACCTGCCGAATCCTGGAACGTACACCATGGAAATCAGCAAACAAATTAGGGAACAGCTTCTTGATTATGCCGGGGTTGCACTTCACCCGCTTTTCCAGTCAATGCCATCGGAAACGTCTGTCAAACCCGCCACGATGTTTGACGGTCTCGCTGCTAGGGGTCGGACGCCCGGGACACCGGCCACGCCTCTCAATGGTACCAGTGCTGCAGTCGATGGTGTAGACACCCCTGGTCCGCCTAACGGACAGGGTTCAACACCGCAAGTCGAAGCCACTGCGTCTTCATTACCTTTTGTCAACAATCCAGACGACGCATACAGATGTATAATCAACCTCAATGTCAACATCCTCAACCGCCTCTACACCGACAAGTTTGAGTGGTCACTATTGCATTCTTCAGGTCTTGCAGAACAATTTGCTCGACAGACATGTGCTGATATTGGACTAACCGGTGAATGGGTACCTGCAATCGCGCATGCAATTTATGAGGCCGTCTTGCGGTTGAAGAAAGATGTTTGCGAGAATGGCAGTCTTCTGGGAGCCGAGATGCAAAATGATGCGATCGAAGGACAGGAAGCAGGGTGGAGATATGAGCCCGATGGACTTGCCGAGGATTGGGAGCCTAAGATTGAAGTCCTTAGCAAGGAAGACATCGAGAGGCGAGAAGGCGACCGAGAAAGACAACTTCGCCGCGCTCGCAGAGAGACAGCACGGTTTTCATCGACGACAAACGTGGGCGGATCCGGCACTCCAGGATACTTTGACGCGCCCGATGACGAGACGGCACTTGGCCGAGGAGCACGAAACGCAAAGAAGAAGCGTAGATTCAGGAGCCTGAGTCCGGACGGTCGCGGTGGAAACACGCCTGCCGAGTCTGCAGGATTTGGTGGCGGAGGTGGCCAACTCTCCGACTACGAGCGACAGAATTGGCGATGTGCGAATTGCTATGTGCCTGGCACGGCCGTCTGGAGTGTGCGCGATGGTCCTTCGGGACCTCGAACGATATGTGCGACGTGTGGTTTCTACTTTGAAAAGTACCACGAGTTACCGCCCTGGTCCCAATATCTACACTTTTTGAAGTCTGGGTGAGGAATCAGCTCGATATACGGATGTAACGATAGAAAACCTTGGGATACAGCGTTGGCGTTCTCGGTGGTGGGCAAGATAACATTTACTGTTTGAGATCAACGGGCCCTTTGTGACCGAAATGTATGAGTACAGACGAAAAAGTCATAGATTGAGGTTTTTCTTCAAATTCGACATGCAGCGCGCAGCTTTATGCAAAAGTCTATTATACAAACTTGTGCACACGCCCATCAGATCGATGACGGACTCCAGGTGTATTTTACAGTGGCTAGTAATCATCGCCTTCTTTGTCGGAATTTGCTGGGGATTGTAAGCCCATAGTACAGTATAAGCTCCTTGAATGCTGTGGCAGGAGCAGGTCGGTGTTGGAGGAGCAGGGACAGATGGCCTTGCGAAAAAATCGATGAAGAAATTCTCATCACTTGGAATCGCTCTCGGTCTGCTGGTTGGCAATCTCGCGAGCTTGCTTTCCTCTTGCATTTCGCAGGCCACGTTGGGTTCCCCGGAGATGGGAACGAAAATGTCCACAGTGACCCATCGTTACGCGTTCTGCTCCGTGTTCGAATCGCCGCTAGAATGCCTTACTCTTTCTTCGCATCCTCTTCGAGCATGCCCTTCCGCCCCTCTAGTGTGAAGTAGACACTTCTTGTCGCCGCCTCGAGACTTGTGGTGACTGCAGCTCCAGCGCCTTGTAGCGTAGCGACGAGCTGGGCGCGCAGCCCATCAATGCCACCCGAGATCGTGCCGATCCATCTTGTCTTCTCTTGATCGAAAACGCTTCCTTCCACACGGGCGCCGAGGAGCAGAATTTTTGCTACCGCCGCCTGAACTGGCGGCTCGTGCCAACCTGGATTTGCGCGTCTGGTCGGAGCCGGAGCAGTGGGCGCAGATGGTGCCAGAATACTCAAAGCCGTTTTCAAATGCTCTGTCGAAACTGTGGGGAACGTAAGGAGCGCGATAGGACCATTGAGTAAAGGCATGAGCGGATGGTCGCGGCGTCTGTCGAACGTTGCGGCGTACGCTATCCTGGACAGATCATGCTGCAGAGCCGGGTCGCCAATATCCGCTGATGCCTTTGGTACTGCAGCCGACGAGGCGACTCGAGGGTCGTCCGGCTCGATTTGGCCAACCTGTTCGGGCTTGAAG
The DNA here is from genome assembly GCA_900618795.1 of Cyanodermella asteris. Taxonomy (NCBI): domain Eukaryota; kingdom Fungi; phylum Ascomycota; class Lecanoromycetes; order Ostropales; family Stictidaceae; genus Cyanodermella; species Cyanodermella asteris. The sequence goes on from UYJD01000012.1 coordinate 906,986, forward strand.
TATTCCGCCACTCGCAAAGCCGCTCCGAACACCCCTGACTGAATCACTTGTAGCTTCACGTGGTCCGCAATAGCTCCGTCCTTGCCCTCTGCTGCTCTTGCTGCATCCACCTTCCTCAGGGCGTTTGTGAGCTCTCGCCGTAACCCCATCCATTCCTGCGCTTTCAAGTTGTTGTGCTGGAAAATCAGCATCAAGGGTGTCGATTTGAGAAGCGACGAATATTGTCGGTGCAATTGGGATCGTCGGGCCTCTGGCGGTTTGTGTGAGGGAGGCTGTGATGATGGATAACGTGTTATAGGATGCGATGCTCGAATTGCCGCATCATCTGGAGCTGGTGTGATGGCTTGGGCGGTGGCATACTGTGCTGCTCTATATGGCCGAGCTGGGTTTCGCAGCTCTCGTAGGCACCGGGTGCACACCGGCAGTCTAGGAGGCATACTGAAGGTGACGAGCTGGAGGATCTCACCTCTCACGATGCTATGAGAGCGTATCGACTGGGTTGGACGGGAGTCAGTTCAGTATGCACATGGTTGAGAGTCCGGCGCAGCAGTCGACGGGCAGAAAATCCCTGCGGACATTGCGGCCGGATTTTACAGCAGGTAAGCTCAACTTCTAGTCCGACCAGACAGGTCAGTCGGTATACATGGAACGCAATCAAGAAAAATCCTTGAGGCCAGGCTGAACCTGGGTGACCGGCTGATGTTCAATTAACCCGGAATATATCCATGTCGACAGCCCAATTGTCCGAAAATTTGGCTTGGATGTTTGGAGTCATTGCACCCTCTTGAGCCCACATCCCACCTTTGGCGAGACAAGAAAAAAACATCAACACAAAGTACGAAAACTAAAAGCACCCACAGACATGTCTGAAGCTTGGGTCTCAGTAGCTCCGCTCCTGAAAAGGTTGACAGATGGCAAAGATTTATCTACAGATTCTTTGGCTGCCGAGATAGCTTCAGCTTTGGGCCTGCTATTTGAGAACCAACTGTCGCCCACACAATGTGCAAGTTTGCTGACGAGTCTGCGGCTTACCGGGCTGGACGAAGACCCTAATGTTATAGCCGAGTGTGCCAAAGCTATGCGCGGTGCTGCGGATCATGTCGACGAGGCAGGTCTGCGGAAATGCTTTGCTACCAAAACCAAGCCAGAGGGGAACTATCATGGCGGCCTTTGCGATATTGTCGGCACCGGAGGCGACGGTCATTCTACTTTTAATGTCTCCACCACATCATCCATTATCGCGTCCGCATTCCTGGTAGTGGCTAAACACGGTGCCCAAGCATCTTCGTCCAAGTCAGGTTCTGCGGATGTGTTGATGGCCATCAGGCCAAACGGCCCGAACATCGAGGCGGTAACCGCAGGCACAGTGCAACGAGTGTATCAAGATTCCAGCTATGGATTCCTCTTCGCGAAACAGTTTCACCCCGGCATGAAACATGTCACTCCTGTCCGGAAAGCCCTCGGATTCAGGACTATTTTCAATATTCTTGGTCCGCTCGCAAACCCAATGTATCGAATGATGGAAGCCGGTGTCTATGGTGTGTACAAGAAGTCTCTTGGTCCTGTTTACGCAAATGCGCTCAGGCTTTGTGGCTCCAAGAAGGCGATGGTTGTGTGTGGCGCGGAGGAATTGGACGAAGTTAGCTGTGCCGGAAAGACTTATTGCTGGAGGCTTGTCACAGAGCATGAGGATACAGACATCGAGAAGCCTCCAGTCAGAACCGCTGAAGTACGAGAGGTGGTAAATGGGCACGACAATCGCCACACACGAATCGAAGAATTCGAACTCGAGCCTGCGGATTTTGGCCTGCCCGCAGTAGCGCTGACGGACGTCCTTCCCGGCCGAGAGCCAAGTGAAAATGCCGAGCTTCTTATGGACATGCTCAATAACAAGCTTGAGCCGAGCCACTCGACATTACACTTTGTGCTGATGAACACTGCGGCTCTCTTGGTGATAGCCGGAGTTTGCGACTCGGACACGTCGAATATGGGCCCGGGTGACGATGGGAATGTCATCAAGGAAGTCGGCCCCGGAGGCGGTCGCTGGAAGGAAGGCGTCAGACGAGCACGCTGGGCAATTGAGAGCGGCAAGGCTGTCGATAGCTTACAGGCATTTATTGTCGTGACTCGCGATATGTAGCCCGCATGAAAAATAGAATGCAGTCAAAAGAGGGTTCGGCAAACAAATCATCGGCAAACATCATCCGCTGTGTCTTGCAATGGCCAAGCAATCATGCACATTCTATATGGCTCTCTTGCGAATCGGATGCGACATACTATCCATGGCTGACAAGCTCTGAAGACTTGTTTGAATCGGAAAAGAATTCTTGTAGGGCTGCCGTGAATGGCAGTTCGGCTTGTAGCTGATTTGGTAACTCCACATACGCCTCAGAGTACGCTACTTGCGATACATTGATGATAGTCCATGAAGCATTGGTAGCACGGAGTGCTAAGAATCAATTCTTCGAGTTTTGAACCAGAAGCGCGGTACTCAATTTCATGTGACGCACGATGGACAGATTTTGCCGGGTCAAAGGTTGGCACCAAGTAAGGTACCGTATCTCACGTGGAGATCGGCCACCGGGGACCAACCACGTCTGAACAAAAAACCAGACTTCAATCGAGACCACGCATGATACACTCAAGGTAACCCGACTCTCTCGAACGACTCCGAAAGCTATCAATCGGATTCTACCAGCATGAGCAGCACGCGAACTTGTAGGCTGCTAGCTCGCGCGCATCCCGCAGGTACCTTGCGTCCGACCACTTCTCTGCCACGGTGGACGAACAAACGACAACATGTACAGTGCCGGCCACTGACCCAATTGACCCATAACAGTTCGAGCCAGAAGTCCTCAGGCATAGGGCAGTGTCGACAGTATGCGTCCGATCCGAGCAGCAGCCTCTCCAAGACCCCACTGTATGACCTCCACGTGCGAAGCGGTGGAAAAATGGTGCCATTCGCCGGCTTTTCCATGCCGGTGCAGTACAGCGACCTGAGCATCTCCGACAGCCACAAGTGGACCCGGGAGAAGGCTAGTCTCTTCGATGTCGGCCACATGGTCCAACACAAGTTCTCGGGCCCCGGGGCAGAGAAGCTACTTTTACAAATCACCCCCGCGTCTTTGGAGGGTTTGAAGACCAACCACTCGACGCTATCGTGCCTGTTGAAACCGAAGACTGGAGGCATCGTCGATGATACGGTCATCACCAGGCTGGGTCCGTCTTTGTTCTACGTTGTGACTAATGCGGCCTGCCGGGATGGCGACATTGCTTTCATTCAGTCCCAGATCGAGGAACATGGAATCAAGGATATCACTTGGGAGAGGCTCGATGGCTGGGGCCTTGTGGCTTTACAAGGTCCTTTGAGCGCAACAGTTCTCGAGCAATCGTTGGCGGATTCACAAGGCACTGACCTCAAGGCTTTGTATTTCGGACAGTGCGCCGAGGCCAAGCTCAAGCTACCTTCAGGAGCACCATCCGAGCCGGTTCTTGTGAGCCGTGGAGGCTACACAGGAGAAGACGGATTCGAGATTTCTATCCCTCCAGGACAGACTGTGGAAATCACAGAAGCTTTGTTGAAGACTGGAGGGGCTGATCGCCTCAGATGGGCAGGTCTGGGTGCGCGAGATAGCTTGAGGCTTGAGGCTGGCATGTGCCTCTACGGACATGACCTCGACGACAGCATCACTCCAGTAGAGGCTGGGTTGTCATGGATCGTGGGAAAAGATAGACGAGAGAATGGCGGTTTCAACGGCTCCGAGACCATTCTGGCTCAAATCAAGCCCAAAAAGGAGGGCGGGTCAGGTGTGACCAAGAGGAGGGTTGGCCTCATCGTGGAAGGAGCCCCTGCGCGAGAGGGTGCAGCAATTGTGGGCAACGGAGAGGAGGTGATCGGCAACATCACCAGTGGCTCGCCCAGTCCATCCCTCGGCAAGAACATTGCGATGGGTTACGTGAAGCAGGGCTGGCAAAAGGCCGGGACAGAGGTTGGGGTTGTTGTCCGCGGTAAAAGAAGATCCGCTGTGATTTCACGCATGCCCTTCCTACCCTCAAAATACTGGAAGAACAACGCTTCTGGAACGGCACCGACGTGATTTGAGCCAAGAAGTTGTGCTTTGGCTCTACTCGCTGGGAGAAGGTTGGCGGATATGCGAGGCGTTCACCCAAGCGCCGGCCGCGACTGACCAGCGATCGACCGATATGTTAGCTGCGACAAAAATTTAATGTAGGAGGATTCCAAAACTAGGTCCAACACTTGATGGATTCTGGCCATGCAATAGGCAAGCAGTCGAACCATAGATGCAATTATGCACGATTCGGAGTATATCCTGTGCCGATTCCTGCAGTGTGCGCTCCCGGTCTTGGACGTCCCATCAGCTTCGCTAACCGTAGGAGTTTGAACTATGCTGTGCTGGACATGTTTGCCATCCTATCCGCGGAATTATTCATGCGTTCGCAAGTGGACGGGACCATCCTCACCGTCCAACCAGCTCTTCTTTTGGCGAATGCCGGCGTGCTTCTGTTCGAGTGCAGTCGCGATGCGCTATTTCGTACGCCCTAAGATGGATTCGATGGTGCTTTGGTCGTGAATCATAGAGACACGTCAACGAGCTTCAAACTGGACCAAACTGCATAGACATTAGTAACCCGATCCGGTATCTTCTGGTTGGAACAACTTACCGGGTGGTACGCGACTTGTAGAGCACACGATGTCCGCATTCCTTGCATCGTATCGGGTCTCCTCGTGAAAGCTCGACCTTGCCATTGCACTCGCCGCAGAGGTATGTAGTCTTGGGTCCGTGAAGGTCGAGGACGGTGGTGCCAGCGCCAGACTGAGGGCCGTTGAAAGGGGTGGAGCCATCGGGGTTGTAGGCTTCGCGAGACATCTCGATGGGGCTCGCGGTCTTTTGGAGGCTGTAGATGGGATCGGCGCAGAGTTATGGTGGGTTGAGATGATCAAGTCTCGGACAAAGATTCTGAGATGCTTCTTTCCCGAAAAGGTTGCATGCGCCATCGTGTCACGTGAGCTGGCCCGTAGCCGCCTCGCCGGGTTGAGACATGGGCTACTCTTTATGATTGTGCAGCACGCAGTCACAGAGCCAAGTGGCAACGAAGAGACGGAGACAATATACGGGCAGGATCTAGATACTTGGATGCTGGTTGCAAAGACAAGTGATCAGGGGCGGCCACGGAGCTGAATGTTCACTCACGACTCACGAGCAATGGATGCTTATTGGTGGAATAGAACAATTACGACTCGGAGGCAAATCCGGGCGCTTGTTCGACGAAGGACGGCGGGGCATCAGTGATGGGACCGTTTACCTGCTAGGCTGCTGGTTGTTTGATGATATTCAGAGATGCTCGCTACGTCGTGCCAGAGACGGCGACTCCGAAGGCTCTCAGCGGCTCATGCTGGACATACTGCATAGAGTACGGCTGCAGACGATCGTTCGAGTCTCGACGGCGTGCAAGACACTGATCTGCTGGATCGCCGAAAGCTAAAGCGGACGCGGGAACCACAGCCCGGATTCCAGCCCGGTTTTGTGCCAAACAAGAGTCAGGAACCGCTGCTCGAGCATCGGGCATCTGCGTCGCTCAACGTCGCCGGTAAGCGCATCAGGGCTTCAGGCACGCAGGGTTCGGCATCTCGTGGAGAATCGTCGCAGCCACAGCGCCCCAATCTCGGCCTGCTCGGTCTGCCGTCGCGTCCCCTGTCAGTCGTCTTCACCAAGGCGTGCAAGGCGTGCTGCTGCTGTTCCGGCCAGTCTGGACCTTCTCTCCGCAAACTTTACCTGCCCACCACCTCCCACTGGTCACTGCCGGCAATCCTTGCCTTCCATCAGCTGCTTCTTCAATTCCGCACATCTCTGCATCTCAATAGGTCTTTACCAGCCCCGTCCTGTCAATCCGTCGATCACTGCTCTGGCTTGGCTCTGCTGTCCACCGCATCGATGCACAGCTTCGACTGATTTCGAGCCAATGTCATTCCTATAGGCGCCTCTCAAAGCATGGCGCCTGCTTCGTCAGCCTATTTCCCTTCACTCTACTCCTCCCCAGATACATTTCTTCCCGACGACTCAGCAAGCGTGGATCGGCCCACCCAAGTCTTTCCCATCTACGACCCAACGGCTTGTTCACAGCCGCTGGGAATCCACGATGATGACTTTCAGGAATCCAATTTCCCTCTCCCGGAGGTCGATGGGGAACTGGTTCTTCCGTCCGAAGCTCCGCCCACGCCGATGACCTCCAACAGTCCTTATTTGTTTCCGGTCATGAACAGGAATGAGCGAATTCGATTGACTATGCTCTGGTACATGATGCAGGGCACCTTGCAAAATCCCGAACTCGTCTCCACTCTGCAGGAGAAGGTCAATCTTGTTCGGGATTTCATAGGCTGGGAGTACTGCATCATGGGCATCGTCGACAACGCTCGTTTCACCAGGGTCGCTACCGCCGGCCTCCCACTGGCCATTGTCCCTCGGCGGGAGTCAACCTGTAGCCACACCATCAATCAACCTAGCGGATCAATATTCTGGTTGTCAGACATGTCGAAAGATTGGAGGTTCAAAGGATCGCCCCCTGCGTCGAAAATGGGACTCAAGTCGTACGCCGGTACCTCCTTAACATGCCATACCATTGATGGCACCGAAGTCCCCTTGGGCTCGCTTTGCGTTGCCTCCGATGAGCCAAACATGAAGCTGAACGTAGCTCAGCAGAAAGCGCTCAAGCGAGTCGCACACATGCTCGTAAAGGAGGTCGTCACCTTCCGAAGGCTGGAAAGGCATCGCCAGCGCCAGAAAATGTCAAACGCAATCCGTGAGCTCGAGGACCATGCCGAGTCGCCTGATTTTGAGTCGAAATTATTGGCTATTGTCCGAGGTTTCTACCCTGACGCGAAGGTGTCGTTGAGAGATGTGGCAGATCGGGGGATAGTTTTGACGGATGAATCCGTTCTCACGTTAAGCGACGGACAACATGGATTATGGGAGAATGTGGACCTCCTAGAGGAGCTACTTCAGTCGCAGAACCACACTGAGCTCGAAACAGACCGGACGGTACGAGCCATCCTCTCACAGGCAGGAACATTTGCGCAAGGTGTCTACCTCGTCGTAGAAACCAGCCAGGTTGCAATGGTGTTCGACGATGTCGATGCCTGGTTCATTGAAAGATGCGCCCGCCTCATCTGGGATGCCTCACAACGGAAATTGATTTTCGAAGCAAACCAAGCCAAGGAGACGTTCTTGCGTGGAATAACCCACCAGCTGAGGACACCAATACACGGTATCCTGGGCGCTGCGGAGCTACTTGCTGAAGAGATGAACGTCCAGCTAGCCAATTCAAGATCTGCGCCGGCTGAAACTGGCAGCCATCTGATGACTCCACAGCCATCACTCAATGGCACAAGCTCCCTGATGCCTGGCGACAACTCAGAGCCGAACGGTGTGGTGCATGACGAAAGCTCGCCGGCAAGCGGCAGGATTGAATCGACAGCACCACCCGCAGGCTCCCAGACTTTGGTGAAGACACTGCAGTTTCTTGACACAATAAACAGTGCCGGCAAAGAGCTGATGACGACGGTCAACAACATCCTCAAACTTAACCGATGGGCCGAAATCGCGACCTCTTTGAAACGTGAGCCTGACCTCTGCGACCTTCGACAATTGGAAGCCGATTTGGTCAAGGAACTGAGCGATTCTCTGTCGCCGGAGAATGTCGTTGATGTCACCTTGGTATTTGACAATCAGTTGGCTGCCGATGCGAAGGTTCTCGTCCCTGATGCAACGCTATTGCGAGACTGCATATCTGCTCTGATAACCAATGGCATACAGTGGACATCAAAAGGAATGGTCACCGTGACGTTACGCAAAAAGGACGATCTTCTCCGAATAGATGTCGCAGATAACGGTGCTGGTATCTCTGAGCAGTATCACGAGCTGATATTCCGACCATATGAGAAGGTTGATCCACATACCCGCGGCGCAGGACTTGGATTGACACTGGCAAGCAAAATAGCCGAGGCCTTGGGAGGGCGCTTGTTCCTGGAATGGTCACAACTGGGAAAAGGCACGACATTCAGTCTGGAGCTGCCCAACATAGGATCTGCGTGCAATATCTCGCCAACAGAGTCTCTGGAAGAGCAAGGGGCCCCGGCAATAATATGCAATATCATCTCGGATATTGGTGAGGAGGTCCATCCTCTCACAACATATTTTGCTAAATTCCTTGCTGCAAAAGACATTCAGAAGAAAGGTGTCTGTCCTGGGGAGGGGAGAATTCCAGTGGAGATCGACGTCGTTGATTTCACTTCGAATTACCAAGCTCTGGAGGCCAGGCTAACATCGATCGATCCAAGACGTCCAACAATCTGCATCGTTCCATCTGAAGGTGTCGCGAAGACAATCGATCCTTCCACGTACAGAAAGAAGGTCCGACTTTTTCACGGCCCATTTACCACCAGCAGACTGGAACATACCATGGAAAAGTTGTCAGAAATGTGTCTGAAATGTAATCAGGCAACACCAGAAGCGCCATTTGCACCTGGTGTCTCCCGTATTGTCCCCAAGTTGGGGATTACTCCCACTCCACGTGCTTTGGCAACGCCAGTGGCATTGATCGTCGATGACAACCCCACCAATCTGACGATTCTACGAATGTTCTGTCGCAAGCGTGGCATTCCCCACCACGAAGCTACAGATGGCGAGCAGGCAGTACAAAAGTTCGCAGCCGAGCGGGACCCGGCGATCAATCTTGTTCTTATGGATTTGCAGATGCCGATCTGTGATGGATTACTTGCAACGACGAGGATCCGCGAACTTGAGGTCGCGGAGGGGCGGCAGTCGGCGGCCATTTTCATGGTGACCGGCCAGGATTCGCCTAAAGATAAAGCGGACTCGCTTTTGGCGGGTGCCGATGAGTTCATGGTCAAACCGGTCAAGATGAAGGCACTGACTGAAGCCATCAACGCATACTTGGGACCTTCTGCTGGCAGTTCTCCAGCTTGACGTGTTGAATGGCCTTCTGTTGGCACGTATTGGCTGAGGTGTTTGAGTCGTTGGGACTGGATGTAGGCTTGGCGTTCTTAGCATCTAGGGCAGTGGGAAACCTTCCCAACCTCGGCGTTGAATACTTGTGAGGGGGCATGAACGGCTAGAGATTTGTACATTTTCACGTGTAACGAATTAAAGACAAAGCGCGGTCAGACATGGCCGACCACTTCTCATCATTCACTCAAACCAGATTCTACATGACTGCTTCCAGGACAGCACAACCCAACAATTCCGTGAGAGACGCTGTATGCTGTTCTAGCTTTCCTCTATTCACAATATCTATATGGCCAGATCGATCTGAGAGGGCCTTATCTTTTGTACGTGGCAAGTATTGTGCGTGCCAGAGACACGAATGCCATGCCGGCAAATTGACATCACTTCGCAGCCTGTCAAAATGCAGGCTTCCCAACAACACAATCTGAGGACGATGTACGTTCAGCAGCAATGCTTGCCAGCGCTCATGAATACAATTGGACTGGACAGAGCTCCTTCGCTGCTAGTGATACCATTGCTTGCGTTGAACGTTGTCACGACTGGTGCGGTGTTGTACGAGGACCACGTCGGCTCCTGGATCAATTTGCGGGCCTCTGCATTGAGAGGTCAATCAGACGTCCACCGAGCTTCTGGCGCCTGATGTACCTCGGTGCAAAAAGCGCTCTTCTCACTTTCCCGCTGGCAGGAAATCCTTTCCTTTTTCTTCAATCGTTTTTAGAACTGGTTCTGGAACGCCATCCTTTGCTTCCGAAAGTGCCGTACGGAGCTTGGCCGCGCCTTCGCGCACGAAAGAGTCGGTGGGATGATGTTGATGAGCTGCAAGGAGACAGCGGAACGCTGGTAACCATTTTTGCCTCCGGAGTTCCAGCTCGAACCCAGTCTTCGCAACTTCCAAATCGTCCAAGCTGAATTCCAATAAAGGCGTCAGGAATTTGACGGCGTCCTCAAGGGGCTTTTGGGTCTCCAGCAATAATTTGCCTTCAGGATCCGGATCCGGCTTTTTCTGCTCAATCTCGCCACCGGCGGTCTTCTTGGCATCTCGCTTCTCATGCTCGATCTGAGCTTGCTTTTCTGCCTCTTTTCGTGCCTTCTTCGCCGCCTTCTTCTGCTCTGCGGTATCCAGGTTGCCATTGGAGTTTGGTCCGTTTGCCAGCTCGGGTTTCTCATCAAGACGCAGATATGCCCGAATGGCACCCAGCGCAGCACGCGTGTAGTACGGATGCTGGCGTAACTGGTCCTCCCACCGAATCATGTCAATGTACGCCCGAATCTGACCCTTTCGCAAGGAGAAGCTGTGGAAGTCAAACTGGTCTTCTTGCCAAACGTCGTATATGTTATATACAGCATGGAAGCGCTTCAATGCTAGTCCTAGCTGGTTCTGCCTCAGCCGTGATTCACCGTCTTCGGTCAAGAACCAGATACTCTGCATCTCGAGAAGATCTCCCAGTGGTCCACCGACGGCGTCAGGCTTTGTGAATTTGCTCATGTTCTTGAGCGCATCGTCATTCTGGTCGTTTCGCAACTGATACTTGGCTGCTTTGGTGTTGATGTACCTGTCCTTCTCGTCTGTCGCCCTGGCGTGTTCCATGGTTGCTGATGCCTTCTGCAAATCGCCTCGGTGTTTCCAGATGCGCGCCTTGGTCATGTGGTAGTCCACTGACTTCTTGTTCTCCTTGAGAAGCTGATCAATGGCTGCGTCGGCTTTGTCGAGGTCTCTTGTAATGTGATAGCTGTAGTGCTGAGCAAGGTAATACAGGACGGCATCGTCAAAAGCCTTCTCGCCGGACGGCGTCGCCTTGAACCCTTCAACGAGAGCCTGTAAAGTGTCGCGTTTGAAGGCATCAGCGTACAGAGCTTTGAGATTGGCAAAAGTAGAGGGAACACCGCGTTTCAGCTTCCGCTGAAGATATGCTTCTGCCGCCTCTTTGAAATCAGACCCTTCCAAGAAGTTGAGTGGCAGTCGATGAGCGGCGTCCCCTCGCTTGTTCTTTTCGGCGTATACAGCATACATGGCCTTTCTCTTTTGGACATCCTTGCTTGTGAGACCCAATGCCTGCTCAAGCCCGTCGTAGTACTCCCGATATTCCGCATTCCTCTCAAGGAGCTGTCGGTATACCTTTTCTGCCTCCTCCTTGCGGTCTAGCTTCAACAGATAGCGTGCACGGAATTCGAGGACAGACTGCTGGTCGGGTACCCGCTTTGTGGCCGAATCGAGATGCTCCAGCGCTCGCTCATAGTTGCCGGTCTCTGCAATGATGGTATTTCGGTACATGACGGCTTCCTGGTGCTCTACGTCGGTCTTGGGAGGGCTCTGCTGTAATGTATCCTCGTACGTCGTGAGAGTCTTTTCTGCACCTTCAAGATCGCCGTCGAGGTGTTGAGCAATTGCCAACGCTGTCCAGTTCATTCTGAAGCCAGGTCTGGCTTTCAGCATGCCTTGCCTACTTTGCACATATCCCGGATAATCACGTATCTGGATTTGCAGCATGGCAAGATCTCTCTGAATTTGTGTAGACTCGGGCTCAATCCGCAATGCCATCTTGTACGCCTTCATTGATTCCTCAAAATTCTTCGCCGATCTGTAGAGCAAGCCATACACGTGCCAGCAGACGTGCGACCTCATGTCGTTCTTCAGTGCAAGCTTAGCCAAGTTGAAGGCCTCCTCAGACTGGCTCTGCGAGTTCAGGATCAGGGCCTTCATGGCCTGCGTGTCGCCATGATCAGGCTGCTTCTTGAGGATCTGATCAGCCGCTTTGAGCCCCTTTTTGTACTGCTTCGCTTCATAGTTCTTGACGACTTGCTGAAAGAGCGAGCGCTCTTTCGAGGGCAAAGGCTGGGGCATGGTGACAAGGCAGGCTCACAGCCGGAAGGGACGAATGGCGTGGAAAGCAAGCGGTGCAGTCGTGTGTCGAAGGCTCGAGGAGAAGCTGAAGGCAAACTACCAGAGCTTTGGCACTCTGACCGCCGACGCGCAACAGCTTGTGATGGGCAGCTAGCTGGCAAAGGCGTGGAGAGACGAGTTCCTGCCCGCTGGTCGATGGGGAAGAAAAGCTTGAGCCACTGCAGGTTGTGCCTCAGCGGCTAAGCCACCGATGCTTTGGGGCGCAACATCCCCTGCCGCTCCGAACTCCGGCGGGGGCTCCCCGCTAAAGCGCCCGCCCGCGCCAGCTAAACCGGGCGCTGCTCCCCGCCGCCGACTGTCGGCGCCCACGCGTTTGTGCGTCACCGCGGAGCCCGTTTCGTCTGCCAGTGGCGAGCTTGCGATTTCTCAGCCGCCCGGGCCTATCTACGGATCACTAGAAGCACGACGCCTTCTGATACAACCATGTCTCATTCCTCGTTTCTTCTTTCAAACACTCCTTCCGATCGCCGTCATGAGCGCCATTCTTTCTGCTGATGACCTGAACGATTTTATCTCGCCCAGCGTTGCCTGTACCAAGCCAGTCGAAACCCTTCCCGACCCGCCTCCGTCTAACGCTTACGAGGTTACTACAGAAGGAAAGGACGTCCAAGAAGCAAGGACTGCTCAGATCTCTCTGACCGACTGTCTTGCTTGCTCTGGCTGCGTTACTTCCGCCGAAGCCGTTCTGGTATCCCTACAGTCTCACGCCGAAGTTCTCAATGTGCTAGACGCTGCGCCCCCCTACCCTCTCGACCAACTCGGAGATGAAGGCATCGCCGAACCTGCGACCAAAGATGGCAAAATATTCGTTGCAAGCGTCAGTCCCCAGGTACGGGCGAGCTTGGCCGCTACATACAACGTGACGGAGAAAGAAGCCGGAGCAATGATCGAGCAGCTGTTATCCGGGCCAGAGGGACTACGAACCGGCGGTCGTTATGGCAACAAGTTTGTCTGGGTATTCGACACAAACGTCTTCAGAGACTTGGCTTTGGCTCTGAGCGCAGAGGAAGTAACGACGGGAGCGTCTAGTCCGTCAGCCGCCGGCGGAGCAGTCGATCTCGATTCACGATCGAAGCCACCCATCCTCACTTCCGCGTGTCCTGGATGGATATGCTACGCGGAGAAGACCCATCCACATGTGCTTCCTCACCTCTCCAAGGTCAAATCGCCACAAGCACTCGCTGGTGTTCTCATCAAGTCCGTTCTTGCGAAGAAGTTTGGTGTGGATCCGGCCCAGATATGGCATCTGGCAGTAATGCCATGTTTCGACAAAAAGCTTGAAGCCTCGCGTCAAGAACTTACCGATGCTGCATGGAGCGATGTACCCATACCAGGATCTCCCATACGCGACGTGGACTGCGTGGTGACGGCAAGGGAGATAGTGATGCTAGCCGACAGCCGTGGCATCAGCTTTCCGTCGCTGCCAAAGAGGGGTTTGGAAGTCGGACGAAAGTCATGTTTTCCTGATCCTGTTCTCGACGAGTTTTTATTTGGTTCTGATCACCCGACCTGGCAGCGAGAGCCAGCAGCTGGCTCAGCTGGTGGCTACCTATATCAAGTGCTTTTGCTCCAGCGAGATCTACACCCAGGAAGCGAAATCAATGTCGTGCGAGGTCGCAACGCTGATGTTGCTGATTATCTTCTGGTTAAAGACGGGGTTACAGTATTCAGGGGCGCGCGCTACTACGGATTTCGAAATATACAGAACTTAGTTCGCAAGCTGAAGCCCGCTCGAGCCGGCCGAATTTTACCTGGGGGTAAGGTGGGTGTTGCTCGACGGCCCAATGGGACATCACCGCGCGATCTGGATTATTCGTACATAGAAGTCATGGCTTGCCCAGGAGGGTGTACAAATGGTGGTGGTCAAATCAAGGTCTCCGATTTGAGCGACCTCCAGAGTCCCGTCAAACCTGATATTGGCCCGAAAGAATGGCTCGCGAAAGTCGACGAAGCCTATTTTTCGATGGACAGCGATGGAGAGAGCGCCACATCTACAAAGCCGCCAGCTGGATGCAGTGCCCAAGAGATGCTGACAAGAGCTGGCGAAGTCATTGGACATTGGTCACAAATCACGGGGATTCCCAAGTCCAAGCTTGTATACACCACTTATCGAGAGGTCGAGAGCGACGTTGGAAAGGGGGCGCCAGATATGGAAAAGGTAGCCGCGCTGGCTGGGAAGATTGGAGGTGGTTGGTGAACTTTTTGCATTTACGAGGCTGATGGATAGTCCTCGGGTCGCGCGGAGCATTAGGCTGGTGTTTTCTGGTTATGATACCCTCGACGTCTGTTTCGAGCATGATAGAAATGGCTGAGAAAATTCATTATCGATCTGCGTCAACTTTACAATTTGTGGAACGTCGTTATTCTTGCGAAACAATTTAGAATTTCATTCAGCAATACACTGTTGGCGTATCTTTTGATCCTCTAACCCAGTCTATGCATCGTATCTATCAGGCAGCTTTGGGCTTCTCCAAAGTACCACGAACGCCCGTCTTTCCTCCAACTTCTCGCGCAGTAAACTGCAGCGCCAGCTCGGCGTTGACATTCAGCGTAACCTCAACCCTTCCGCCCTTCTTGACACCTTTTACAGAAGCTTCTGCGAGAACATTGCCAACCTTCCAGATCTTTTCACGAAGCTCATCCTCATCGTCATCACTGTCATCGTCATCTTCGTCGTCGTCGTCTTCATTCTCAGCCTTCTCCCCATTCGTCTTTGCCTTGGGCTGGGGTTTTGTGATCTTGATGTCACGAGTGGCTTCGACAATCTTCACAAGGACATCGCCGCCCTCTTTCGAGACAGCAAATGTCGCAGCCCGACGTACGGGGACCGCAGTCTCGGGCTCCAAGATGGCTCTGAATATTCCACGGTCTTCAGCATCTGTGAGTAACAGTACGCCGATGGCGTGTCGCAGATGGGGCGTCACAGTAACGGCCGGGTGTGCCGACTGCTCGATGTCTTCCGTATCAAAGTCCTGCACAAGCGATGCCTGGATAGCCGCGCCACGAACAGCAAGCTCGGAGGGGTTGATGGCGTTGGGCAATGTAGATGGCGCGAGGATGGTCGTGGATTCAGGGAAGAGAAATCGGAGATTGGAAGCAATTTTGGGCGTGTGCGCGCACCCACCAGCCAAAATGACCTCGTCGACGTCCAGAACATCGAGGTCAGCCTTCTTCACAACGCCTTCGACGGCGCGGGTAAAAGCACCGAAGACCTTGTTGGCCAGAAGCTCGTAACGGGTTCGGTTGACGGTGGAGCTGAAGTCGATGCCATTCGCCAGACTCTCAATACTAAAGCTTGCGTTGTTCCCGATACTCAGAGCCTTCTTGGTGGCTTCGGCCTCAAGCTTGAGCTTGGCCAGGCTGCGGGCATTTTCCCGGGGATCCGACTTGTGCTTCTTGATGAACTCTTTGGCAAAGTGGTCGATGAGAACTTGGTCAAGGTTCTGTCCGGCATATTCGTAGTCATGCGTTGTCGCCAGAATTGTGTACATGCCTCCTCTTGATGCCACCACTGCCAGGTCAGACCTCATGCCTCCCAGGTCCGCAACGACGATTATTTTGTCGGTTGTGGTCGACTCAGGTCGGGCATCGTACGCAAGCACCGCTGCGACTGGCTCTGGTATGAATTGTAGGACCTCAATGCCAGCATTCTTAGCGGCCTCTGTGAGCGCCTTCTTCTGTTCGTCGCCGAAGTTGGTGGGCACGGTAATAACAGCGGAGTTGACCTGTTTTCCAAGGTAGCCGGACGCTGACGAGACGAGCTGCTTGATATGGCGGGTAGTGATCTCGGAGATGGAGACGGTATTGACGGCGTCAGATTCAGTGTCCTGTATCGAAACGGCGACAGTTGAATCGTGCTTCTGAGGGTGGGCAGAATTCTGGCAAGGCGAAGGATCTATTGAGCCAAAATCTTTGCCGATGAAGTCGCGAAAGTAGGCAACAGTGTTCTTGCCATTTCGTACTAGCTGTGCTTTGGCCTGTGTGCCGTGGTATTCCTCTCCGCCGACATAAGACAAGATGGAGGGGATTTGGCGGTCACCTTCCTCGTTGGCGATAACCTCAACCTGCCCCTTGCTCGAGGTGTGCGCAATGGAGCTGTTTGAATTACCAAAGGATAGACCGATCGCGAATCGCTCTGGCGGCGTCACAGTCGCTCCGTTGTCTTCGGCGCCACTCATCTTTGCGGTGGTTGTGTGAGAGGGGTGCGATGGTGGAGGAATTTTGCGAGGCGCAAACCCAAAAAAAGTTCTGTAACCACGCCGGCGCTCCGCTCGGCTGGCGAATTGTTCACTACGCCATCTGCCGCAGTGTGAGCTATATCGAGCTCTCTGAATTCGATCATCAGTCTGGTGCACTAGCACGCGATTCGACACAATCTACAGCTCAAACCTAGCCTTTCTTTTGACGATTGATCAAGGGTCCCCATTCTGCTGCCGCTGTATTCTCTTCCGGCCAGCGGCAGCGTAATTGGTGGCGCGGCTTTGCCAACCGACTGTATCTCGAAGCTAAGGACCTCGTAGACGTGCCTTTGGCTGTGTTCGAAACTGTTATTTTGGGGCTTGAAAAGTCGAACTGCGACGTCAGCGGAGATCTCATCTACAGAGCAGTTTTCGGCCAGAGAAAGCAAACGAACAAGGAGCCATAAAGGAAAGTTATTCTTACGCAAGTTTCAGCTCCCAAGTTCTCTGAGCCCGAAGCAATCAATTCATATTTCTGGGTGCCAAAATGCCTCTTCTCGTCTTACCAGGCGAAGATGTGCCCCCGGGGACATTTCCTGTTTCCGCCAAGGAAGGCAAACCGTTGAGATTCGGACCTGGATTACAGCAGATATCACCATCCGAAGCTGTACCCAACCTTGCCGGGGCGCTGCTCACCGACAATCGCAAGCAGGCTGCATGGATAGAAAGTCCAGAAGGCAGAGTCAGTCTCAGAAGAATTCGTGAAAGTGAGTGGCTGCTAATATTCAATAGTATCTGCCAGCCTTCAACGACCCTGTGATAGCAACAGTCATTCGCAGCCAGGCCGAGCATTTCAGTTGCACCATTACGCCTCACGCACCGACAGTTGTACTTCCCCATCTGGCATTTGAGGGCGTCTCGAGAAAGACTCGCCCACAATTCCCACGAGGCGCACTCGTATACGCCCGAGTAGCTTCCGCCAACAAGTTCCTCGAAACGGAACTTACCTGTGTTGATCCGGCTACTGGAAAGAGTGAAGGCTTGGGTGAACTCAAAGCAGGCATGATATTCGACGTCAGTCTGGGGTTTGCCCGACGCTTGCTCTTGAGCAAGCAGCGCGAGAAGGGCAGCATCAGTATTCTCGAAGACCTGGCTGAAAAGGTAGCATTCGAAATCGCGGTTGGCCGCAACGGAAAGGTTTGGGTCGACAGTGCCAGTATCAAAGATATTCTGCTGGTTGGCAAGGCTATCCAGGAAACTGACTGCGGCTTTCTCAGTTTGGATGAGCAAAAGAAGTTGGTTCGAAAACTACTCAAAGCACGATGATTTGGACGCGTCGAATGGCCGCTTTTACATCCAGCTCGCCAAAGTGCGTGTCACTCGCAACATGTCATCGAAGTTCAGAGGTGACTCCTTGGATATCTTGAGCACTGCATCATGGTCTGCGTCCGAATTCGATGCTCCGATCACGAAGCCCAAGTTTCAGTTTGTAATCGATGCGACATATTGTCAAGTGGTCGCCAGGGGAAATGAGCAATCTCGTCACTGTCGACAACACGTTCACATCAGAAAACAAACCGATCACAATTCCGTGGCAGATCGGCTGTATCAGGGGCGATTTGATGGCTCAATCTATCGAAAGCTGCCTAGCCATTTGAGGCCCGGGTTGATGTACTCATCTCCAGCGATTGTTCCTCAGCATCAATTACAGAGTTCATCCGTTACCAGCTGAGCAAGTGAAGCCGATTAGAAGGTCTGACCTGGCCATAGTATCTCAACAGAGTGGCTCAAATCGAATCGTTGCGATGGTCCTAGGTCTCTGACTTGACGATGACCCATACTCGCCAAAGTTCGCCGTGTTGCAAAAAACAGTTCCGACCCTCCCTTCAGCCGTAAGGAATCACATACCCGCTTTACTTGCAGCACAGGTGGCGAGCGGCAGAACCCGCAGGCTCCACAGGAAAACATACACATTTTACATGTGGCAAGCTGTCAACGGGCGTATGGCACGCGATGGTGGGCGGTGATGTCGAAAGTATGGTCATCTCATACGTGACGTCCACAAGTATGGGGCTACTCGAGCATGTCCACCAGGGATGTCAGGGCGATATGCCGCTAGTCCGTAGCTATGATTGGAAGTGTCTAAGCCCTATAACAAGTCCGACATTTCCGCGATCAGCCAGTGACACCAAAGACAGGCACCGTGATGTGGACATGAAGTTTGTTTCCGGAGGCAATACCGGACGTCGTTAGCTGAAAGACGACTTACCCTGCCGTGTCAACGTGTATATGAGCAAAAGCGTTAGGGATCCTTGACTTATCTCACGAGACCACTTCAAGTTCTATGAACCTTATATAAAAGCTGCTACTGTGGAGAAACTGTGCTCGAATCGCGTTCGCTTCCCCGAAATCGAGTCGGTCATGGAGTTCGAGGTATTGAGGCGGTGAGATCAAGAAATAGTGAACATCGGACATCGGTGAACGTTCGCTGTGTAGACAGGCCGGAATATCGCTTTGTGCGATTGCATGTACGTAAGCGATGACCACCAACAATATTCCATGGGCGAAGAGACCCCTGGTAGCAAATCGAGGGGATGGCGGTTCGATACTTTCGGTCCCGCCGTCCCCTTGGGTCCCACGATATTGATATTCACACGCCCCTACCTACCTCATGTCTTCATGCAACAGCTGACTCCGACCACTGTCGCCATCCTGGTCTTATTGCATTGATTGGTTGCGCACACAAACGATCTTCAACCACTGGAGGTGCCGCCTTTTGCCGAGGGTACTTTCACGCAGCGACCAACTACAATCGCAGACTATTGGCCCTCTTGGAAGTCTCGTCGCCTTTGAGATACGAATCCTGATCAGCTGATGGCATTGGGCAATACTGCGTCTAGATCTTGCCTGTCAGAAGCCATTCGCCTCGTCATGTACTTTGGGCTTCTCTGCCTCGACGGGCAATGCTAAGCATCCGCCCTTCGCGTTTTCAATGATGGTGTCTTTTATTCTGTGCTACAAGCAATGCCGAGCATTTCTCAAAAGCGGCTCGTGGCCATTGAACGGCGGCCGATTTCGGTTTCAGACTCCAGACAGGGCACGCTTCGGGACCAGGTAGTTGACAAGTACCTATTCTAAGACGACTCGCACCAATAGGCCCCGAATGCTACGCCAGATGCCTTCGACAGGTACCCATCAGAGACAAGCAGCTTCACGGAAACGGACGGACCACTTGCCCTGCTTACTGTTTCTGGCACGGTAAGCCCCCCTTGTGACCACCACGAGTGTCGTTTGTGAGACCAACAAAATTGGTCGGGTTACACGAGGGTTTGACGGGGCAAGGGTCGTCATGTCATGCGGTCTTGGCTAATCGATCTCGTTCAGAGGCGGTTCATTGGTGGTGGATCGGAAAAGCCACGCTTGTAGAAACCTGTACGGTACGGCTGACCAACCTGGATCCTGGTCCTGCAAGTGAGATCCTTCGGGCGTGCGCTACCGGCGTGTCGGCAGACTCATAGCGGTACCCAGTACACCGCAGGAGCTGACGAGGCAGATGTTTTCAAGTCGAGGCTTTCAGGGAAGGCGAAAGGAGTGAGGCGCATTGAAGGCGATTCATGCAGCCCGCCTTAGGTTCTGTCTGTATACCTGGCCAGAGCCAGCTTAATCGTTACAGCGAGGCATCAGAACTGTCCGGTGCTGAGCTTGCACCGGAATTCTAAAGGGTTTCCGCGTCATCACGGCCACCTTACGACTGGATCAGACTACTCAAGTTGGCTCAGCAAGTACTCTCCTCCGACGCAAAGATTGCCGAGCGTTCAGAGAATCGATTCGTATCTAAATCCTTGATGAGGGAAGTCGTGCTCTCACTTGTCACGCCATCAGCGCGGCATGGCGAAACCGTCTTGCGTGGGTGTGAGAAGACCGGCGATGACCAGCCCATAGATCATAGCCTCGCGGGGTGATGGGTCAGCTTACGGCTGTCAGCGAGTGCTAAGCTTATCAGCATACCAATTGCATACAAAGCCATGGTTGAGGCATCTGCCACTTAGGGCTCGTGGCGAGCCATGACTTGAATGAGCTCTCCGAGGCGCATGCCATTGCCGTCAGCATGGCTGCTTCGTTTCATGGAGACTGACACGCTGCGGTGGTGCTTTTTTCTCTTACAGAACGACCTTCTGTTGGCTTCGTACATGGGCTGCTGGTCATTGGTCTGGACTGACAGTATCGGCCAAAAGGTTCTCTGGTGCGGTTCACTGTGGCGCTGGGCCTCCTAACATCTCTGCCGAATCAGAACTGAGCGTTGGCACATCCTCAACAAGGTATTGTGGATTGAAACCCGATCATCGATCTCCCATGGCCTGGCCCCACAACAATGGCTCAATGCCGGCTCATCGGTGCATACCATGTAGCTTATCAAGCCGCCACAGGTACAGCCCGAGTCCAATAATTCCGAGCACAAAAAAGGGAATTGCCGTGGTCCACCTATCGACCCACGTTCCAGCTGTACGATCGCTATTGCCAGACCTAGTGGCGGGCCAGCTTCGTACCTTGTTATGTTTGAGCCAAGCTGGAAGCACGTCATGCAGCTCAAATTCGGCCTCAGGGCTGGGCAAGGTGATACCAGTGTCCTGTTCTGAGCCTGATGCCCCAACCGTAGCCTCGTGTTCCTGTTGCGAGACAGCCCCGACACGCACAGGAGTGGCAAGATACTCGGCTTTGATGACTCTCCGTAAAATTTTCCCAGCGGGATTTCTGGGTATGCCTTTGACGACAGTGATGGCGATCGGAACCTTGTAGGCTGCCAAGCGTTCTCGAAGCCAATCCTGGAGCTCTGCAGGATCGACGGCATTGGCGTCTGATGTGAGTGTGATGAAGGCCCAGGGAACCTCACCAGATGTACCATGCTTGTCCTCTGTCCCGACGACAGCGCAGTCCTGAACATGTTTGTGGGATGCAAGAACGCTCTCGATCTCCGCAGGTGCCACTTGCCAGCCGCGAACCTTGATCATGTCTTTCTCTCGATCAACGATGTAGTATCATCCTAGGTGGTCACGAGCAGCAATATCACCTGTTTTGAGCCATCCATCAGCGGTGAAGCTCTCCGTTGTGGCTTGTTCGGCATTGAGGTAGTAACGAAAAGGATGTGGCGCCTTGACCTGAAGTAAGCCGGGAATGTTGGATCCCATCAAGAGCCTGTTCGACGTTACATGCAGCAACCTCATCTCATACCCTGTGCAAGGGACACCAACTGTCGGAGTTGCCGCATTTTGCAACGCAAAGGCAGCAGACGTGATACTTGCTCCATGAGGGAAGTTATTTTCGGTCATCCAAGGAGTGCTGCAAGTCCATCCAGCCTCGGTAGCACCATAAAGTTGAACCAATCTTGCAGACGGAGCAGTCAAGAGCGCCGAGAAGGATGAGGCAAGTGATGTGCTGAGCGGTGCGCCAGCGCACATTACCTCTCGAACTGAGGCTAAAGCTTGACTGGTGGCAGACATTGGTGCTGTCAGTGCAATCAGCATGCTAGGCACCACTGGGAATTCCGTGACATGATAATCGGCAACAGCGCGCAGAAACTTCTCGGTATTGAAGCGAGGCATGATATATGTCGGTGTGCCGCAGCGCAGGGCTGCACAATGAACCAGGGGTGCCGCGAACGCATGCATCAGAGGAAGCGATACCAGTCTCGACACCGCGTATGGCTTCGCCTTGGTTTCGCTTTCGATGTAGCTTCCGCTAACAATTTGGTAAGCGTGCGAGACGGCGGCGAATTTCGGGGCGCCGGTGGTCCCTGATGTTGAATAAAAGGCAGTCGGGACAACGGCGGCTTCGGACTCGCTAAGCACATCCCAGTCGGTTTCGCCATGCTGCAGGAGGGCGCGCCAGCACCGTGGATCGCTGAGTGAGGCGTCGTGTCCATCACATAAAAATATGCGCGACGGGTCCAGCAGACACGTGGATGCTGCTGCAGTCGCCTTGTCCAGCATGGGTGTTTCGGTGACAATAAAGTCGACATTGCAGGCGGACAACAGTTGCTCCAACTCGTGCACCGTGTGGCCAGGGTTCCCTCCCACCACACGAGCGCCAGTGCCGACGATCGCCAGGAACAATATAGGGTAGTAGATCTGCATCAAAATAAGAACATTGTGCTTGTAGCGGGGATTGTGTACAAACACTGCTCAGGGTGAGAATGCAGACAGTGCCTCCTCTCTGGAGTCCATGTGCTCGAAAACCTGCAATCAACTGACACACGTATCGTCGTGCCTGTGAATTCGATATGTAATGTCTCGGGTCACTGGCGTCGATGAATATCTGGCCAAGTCAGGAATCTCTCTGCTGGGGCCAAAGTGGGATACACACCGCTTTGCTCGCATCATATTTCGGAGCACCGAGCACCCATGATACAAGGTCCATGGTGGGAAACGAAAGTATGGCAGTGGCAGAATGCCGGGTGGGATGACCAGAGGCGAATCAAGAGTGCAGGGAACGCAGCGTTCCCAAGTGCAGCTGTCCAATCTGTGGGACATTGACGCTTATATGGACAGCCTTCGTACCGGTTCCAGTTCGGTATATGTCTTGACGTACCTCGGCGCTATTCTTGATTCGTCCAGTACACAAGGGAGGTAATTGGAGGGTAGATACTTCCGCAATAGAGAGCGAATCAGATTAGAAGCATGCATCTCGAGGCCGTATTGGCCAGATGACGAGGTACGTAGCCAGAAAGCACCGGCTCGTGCTGTGGAACGAAACGGAACAATGCAAGACCAGAGACGGAAAGCTGACACGCAACAGGTATTTTCGAGTTAAAGTCGGCCCCAACTTACGTGATTGGGTCGAGATATCTTTGGGATGACTGCACGACACTGGTCCTGTAGTGACCGTCAAGAGAGGCCAAATATCCTTCGAACCAACAGCAGGATCGTCGGTGCTGCAAGTGGCACTGCACAAATGAGGCGTGTGAATCGAATCACCGCATGTGGCACTGCTAGATAGACACCATCATCTTGTGAGGCAGAGTCGACGGACCTTCAGCTGACAAGCCGAATCCATCGGAAAGGACGCAACATATTCCGCACGGAGGAAGCCGAGTAGCGAATGTACATTTTGGTATCGCAATCAAGAATGCAATGAGAACGAGGCGGTGCTTTGCAGGCACCAATAAAACGCGTCAAGATCGTGTTTGTCAAGAGCCTTAGTAATTTGACCAAACACAAGACGGGGACACACACACACAGGAGATAAGAAAAGCAGCCACCCCCAGGAACGAGCGAGGGTCGATTCGGCAGCGAGCATGTCCTACCTGAGATCTAACGAGCTTGGGATTGTAGGCTTGGTGGCGGACAGGAGGCCTGTATCTGGGCCGCTTGACCACGCGAGAACCAGCAGCAGAAGGCAATGTTCGTCGAAGGCTAAGGTATGGGGATCTCGGACGGAATGGTGCCCAGCAAAGGCAAGTCGATGCCCTTGCAGGGGTTGAAGAGTGTGGTAGCGAGTAGAGGATGGAGGAGGATGAAAACCGCGACAATCGACCAGGTGTGGTCAGCACTTCCGCCTTGAGACAAGAGAAACTGGGCTTTGAGGCTGCCACGAGTCCAACTTCTTCCATCCCTCATCCCCGCCCCTCCAGCAATCCATCAGTGTGCCATCACACGGCCGCTACGGCTGTCGATAATCTGGCCATTGCGGCGTCGATGGTGAAAATATACCTCGATCTGAGGACATTGCATCATTGACCATCTACCGCCTTACGGTTGTTTCATGCCGGAACCAGCAGGTCTGTAGTATTTTGACGCTGTTCAGGAAGATGACTGTGCAGCTTATTTGACATCGGTAGTTCGTGCTCGCACGGTCCATTTACAAGAGTTCGTCGCGTGCCGTGAGCCGACGTGAATGCTGCCAGCTTCTTTACCAACTGGCAATTGGCACAATGGCCCGATCGGGGCCAGGAGCCATTTCTGTTTGCTAATGAATGCCGAAAAAGATGGCATACCGCTACGAGGGTCAGCTTTCAAACTCATATCACACGAAGGCACTACATAGCGGTAAGCTTACTTCAAGTGTGTCACACGATGCACCGGCCCACTGCACGCAACGGCTGTCAACGACTCACTGGCAGGCTCTCATGTCTGCCGCCACTTGGAGCAAGGTATTGCTGCCGATAGAGCTATACGAATCCATCATGAGCTGACAAGCTGTGCTATTGTTCATCAGAGTGGATTCATAGGTACTCAGCTCACCACCCTACGAGAACCCGGCCAGGCCATGGCGAGGTATATCCTCATTCGGACCTTGTACGGGGCCGACTATCGACACAGTCGCAACAGAAAGATGGTGTTTCCGAGGACTCTATGTATCGCTGCAACTCTTCACGCTCGCTTCCAGCCTGTATAGACTGCTGGATGATAGCAAAGCTGGACCTGGGCACAGACAACATAATGCCCACCTCTTCTTTGTGTACGGATATGGGCAATATTCGGAAAGGCTACCGCATTCACAGAGCTAAAGCCTAGCCAAGGCGTCTTGGAAAATGATATGCTTACTCGCGATCGCGGAATTGCATGGCTGCTCCGCAATTCCCCGAACCCCCGGCCGGATAACTACCGATATGGAGGTAGCGTGCATGCTTGCAAGGAATTGCGACGAAGCGGGTCGGATCGGTAGAGGGCTGTAGGGAACGTGTGATACACACCGGACGAATTCCGCATGGAAAGTCGACATTACCTTACAAATGATCCGGCCATGCCGAAGTCTCTCTCAATCTCTTCGACATCTGTCCGACAATGGTCGCGGCGGTCAATGTTAGCAAAGCCCGATGATCGCTCTCCTCCAGCTGAGAATCTGAGTATTCGACCACGGGCCCCACTATAAAGTGGTTGCATGCAGAAGCTTCAACTGCTGCTGAAGACAGAAGTACCGAGACGACCAATTTTCGAAGGTAGTGCCGGAAGGTGACAGTTGTGTTGGTGACTTCATGTATGGGCTGAACACGCCAGTGTACATCTTGTTGAAGCTAGTGCTGTTTTTGTTATGGTATAGTTTGGCTAAAGCTTTCGATGTTCCAGTTTCTCCAATCAACTCGTGTACTTCGGTTACAATGAATGCTGCAAAACTCCGTGCGACTCAATAAAGTTGTTGATTATCCTGATTAGCGCGCTTTGAGGAGAAGTGAGATCTCGAACTTTGCGAACGAGGTCGTGAAATTCATGACTCCGTTAAGTGAGTCAGAAGTCGGAGGTTGAAGGATCTAAGGATGATGGCAGTCGCGTGAACGAGCTGGCGGGATTTTCATCAGACGACATGGAAGCATCTATCCGCGGCCATACCAGGCATCCATGGTAGATGCCCTGCAGATGTTCGTGCTTACCTTTGGGACCGATTCACGGCATTTTGGTGCCTCGATGAGCTGCGGCCATTGATCGGGAAGACAGACGTACTTGTAACGCGGGCACGGGTTGGTTGACTATGTAGGCGACCAATGAAGGTCGGCGTCAAGTCTGAAG
>UYJD01000012.1:932957-958529 GCA_900618795.1 Cyanodermella asteris
GTGACAGTACTGACATGTCCGAGACTTTGGGCCAGACATTGGGCGTAAATCATTTGAGATCAACTTGCCTTTCCTTGACAGCGGCACGGCTGGCGGCCACTGCTCCTTGGCCTCGAATCGAGGAATTCATCCTGCCGCGCATCGTGCCCAATGACTCCATCTAAATCGGTCTACAGTCCATGCGCTGACTTGGAGGCGAGAAAGGAAACGAACCCGACGAAGGATGCTCAGGAAGGATGACCACACAAGACGTTCACAAAGGAATGATAGAGTCTGCTCTCTCTGCAAGTCGGCCAGCCTGACGCCGTGCTCGGCTGATGGCGCATATCTTCGTCCCATGATTGCCGTGCAACTTGACCTCGGACGCATCTCGCAATCCTTCGCTGCGGGTAACCGCTGCACACAGCCGTCTGACTATCGCTGCTCGCCACGGCCGTGTCCATCAAGGACGTCAGGACGCTGGTTCAGTCGCTGCCCGATCTACCCCAGCTAGCTCATGTCTCACTTACACGCTGCTTAGCCGTGTCAGAATGGAGGATGCCATCCAGCGCGGCAGCGGCTTCGAAGCAACTTTCACTCCGTGGCGGCAGACTGCTGCTATACTCAGCTTCGACCAACCTCGCCCCATGCCCTCTGCATCGTCATCAGCAGCCTCACGATCAGCTCTGTCGCTGTGTCGTCCTGCAGCGGGAGATCCGTCCGGGGTGACCCAAGATTCGCGGTGCCCATTTCCCTCTGCAATGTCGCTGTTCGGCGCTGCTCGGCCAGTCGCCCGCCTCAGGCCCCTACCAAGACGAAAAATTCAACCGTTCTGCAGCTCTTGCTGTCGTGTTTAACGACTCTACACGTGGCACTGTTCAGCCTCCGTGTGCACAAGACCTGGCTATCTTCTCCACAGCTTGCCTGTACCGTCGAACACTCTCCGCCGGCCATACGGGCCAGTGTGCGGATCCGTTGTCGACGCTGCGCTGGCGCCAGAGCAGTCAAGCACCGAGGGATCCATCGCCACCAGAATTCGGCGCCGTTCCAGGATGATGCACTTCGCCTGTGGGCGTATCATGCGCATCGCGGCACGCTCCCCGTCGGGGTTTGTCTGGGCAGGATGATCGGCCAGACACCCATCCTCCTATGGAATTGCACACACCGTCGAGAACCAAAGCCTCATCTCTGTTAACGACACACCCTGGCTGTGGGCTCTTCCTCCAGCCTGGACTCAGATCCCGGGCACTACAGGTCCAGCACCAATAGCCCCGAGATCTTACCCATCCCTTGACCGGACATGGATCTCATCGCCGGAATTTTCCTGGCCTTTGTAAGTGAAGATGCACATGCACCCAATATCCAGGTTCCGGCGACTTTGTGCCTCAATCACGACGCCAGAGAGGTGGCGCACAGCGTTCGTCTTGGCTGCCGGCACTTGACCTTGTCCTCGTCGGCTTTGACCCCAGTTACCTTTGGAGAACCCTGCTTATTGTCTTTGGGAATCAGAAGCCACTATCTTGCCTTCAATCCCGAGATCCTGGAACACCCACATGCAGAAAAGGCGTACTGGTATATGCAGTCCCGTATGCGACAACAACGAGCCTTGTTCTCTCTGGCCAGGTCTAGTATAAGCGCGATGCAGATGCTGTTGTCCTCGCTTTCGATCCCTCTACTTTTCTACTTGTTGATTTGTCCCGCTCTTGGAGTTCGTCTGACAAATACCCCATTCTCCACGCTTTGTGGCTTGTGTCATCAATTGAAGTGTCCTGATCTGTCCTTTTCGTTCTTCCTCATCCTGACTTCTGCCGTTCACACATGAGCTGTACCGCAATCAGCTTGTTAGTGAGACAGCCTGGCCCGCAAACTGATCAACCAACACGACCTGTTAGCCTAGGCATCTGAAACCAACAGCTCGGCCGATGAGAGGCGTGGATTCATCGTCGATCTCCCGCTCGCTGCTCATCTGCCTCAGATCACTCCTGCATCTTGCCAAGGAGGTTCTTCTGTAACATACACCTTCCAGCTCAGACACTCCTTGAACCCCATCCTCCCTCGCGACGACGTCCGTCTCGAAGCGGCACGCTGCAAGCTCAATCAGGGCATAACCACAGATTGAGATATTATTTACTATCATAACGGGTATCATGAAACAGATCTGGACTGAGAGAGTGGACATGACGGTCAGCGAGAAGCGAATCAGCACAGCATCGTCTCCGGCAAGTGATAAGGGCCGACTCGGTGCTTCCACACTGGCAGGCAATGAGCATTCTGAAAACTCTGTATCTCTGGCTTGCGAAAGCTTCACAGTCCATCTGAAAGTGGTTCAGTCCGCCGACGCGGTGATAAAGGGGTCAAAGGGTAAAGACCATCGGCTCTCGGAAGCCTCGACGTCATGCTCCCTCAAAGCTGTTTCACAGTCAAAATCACAAGGAGTGGTACTCAAAGTACCGAGCAAAGCAATTCGAGACATGACGTCTGGGATTGATGTCGAAGCTCAGGAGACCACTACTCTTCCTGCCAAAGTTCATCATTCCATTGTTCGAAACATCCGACACAGGCTTCTTGGCGTATATCATCGCCTCTTTTCGGTCGTCTTCCTCGCCAATCTAGCAACTTTCATATGGTATGCTTACACATGGGGATCGGTACCCTCACTGCAGTCTCTATCGACAGTCTCCATTGCCATTGTTGCAAATCTATTTACTGCATCGTTATTCAGGACGGACTACTGGATCAATTTTCTCTACACATTGGTACTGTGGGTCCCACATTGGATGCCACTCTTCGTTCGGAGGAGGCTCGCAAAGGTCTACGAGTTCGGAGGCGTGCATAGTGGAGCTGGAGTTGCGACCGCCGTTTGGACCATATTCTTCACCGTCCAAATTACACGGGCTTTCGTCACGAGTGTACCCCACGTTGGCGCAGCTCCTGTCATCTTCACCTATCTTCTCATTTCGCTCCTGACTCTCGTTATCCTGGCAGCTGTGCCGGCTTTCCGACGGGCACAGCACAACCATTTCGAGGCTATACATCGATTCTGCGCGTGGGGAGCCTTGGTATTGTTCTGGGTCCTCGAAATGCTGCTAAACAAGTCATATGCCACAGCTACATCGCAGCATTTTGCGGAATCTCTGTTTTTGAGTCCTGTCATCTATTTACTGATGGCCACAACTTTCTTGACCATCTTGCCGTGGTTACAGCTCCGCAGTGTCGCATGCTATGCGCAGGAACTCTCGTCCCACGCGGTCCGCCTATATTTCCAAGCCCCCGCCATGGGTCCAGTGAAAGGTGTTCGCATCAGCACCTCTCCCCTCCTCGAATGGCATTCCTTCGCAGCAATACCCACGAACTCATCGATAAGCCTCAGGCAGCAGGATCTACCAACTGCGCGGGTGATGCAGCCTGGGCCTCGCTACTCAGTCCTCGTATCGCGTGCCGGCGACTGGACAAACCATGCAATTTCCAATGGCCAGACTTTACGTCGCTACTGGATCAAAGGGATCCCAGTCCGAGGGGTAGCGCTCGTCGTGCGTCTATTCCGTCGGGCCGTCATCGTTACGACCGGTAGTGGCATTGGTCCTGCTTTGAGCATGCTTGCGGGAAGCGAGACTGTGCCCTGTAGGCTGGTGTGGAGCACTCCGGATCCGGAAAAGACGTATGGCAGTCAAGTGTTGCAAGAGGTATGCAACGCGGACCCGGATGCAATCATTTGGGATACGAGGAAGAACGGTCGGCCCGACATGGTCAGATTGGCCTGGGAGGCTTACAGAGACTTCGACGCTGAGGCGGTCGTTGTGATTAGCAACCCGAAGCTGACTGGGGCTGTGGTGTACGGGATGGAGAGTAGGGGGATTCCAGCGTATGGACCGGTGTTTGATAGCTGAGGCAATTGAATCGTTGTGATTAAGAGACAAAACAGACCCAACCACGTTCAGTTCGTACTTTGCCGCGAGATTTGACTTTTGGTGAGATATGTGGCTCGTTGTGATCCTGGAACACGAAAAGCAACTGAGCGTACGCGCGCAGTAGTGGTAAAGCTACAGAGCAAGCTCACTGGCATTGTAAAACCTTGAACTCTACTACGACGCTGTTGAAGATGGTCAAAGATTTTTGAAACCGTCCAATTAATTCGCCAGCAGCGATTGAGGCTGGTAGCTCTGTATAACAAAGCGCATCGGACCTTATGCTGTGCCAGCGTTACCAACCATTTTCAGGTGGTGCACGAACTGATGATCCAGCTGAGTCTCATCTGCGATGCTGCGACAAGTCCAAGCAATCCAACAGTGCAATAAACAGTACGTCCCAAGCATTTCAAAGTTTCATAAGAGTGTAGTCGGCGATGAACGTGTCAAAGCCCGAAATTCGGCTCTTTTGGCCAATTTTGCAAGAAACACAGTCGGAAGCTTCATTTCGGCTGAACTATCGAGATCAGCGCCTAGGTGCGATAGTACATTATACTGCAGATGTCGTGCCACGAAGCGACATCGCCTATGTTGACTCGAAGCAAAGCCCCGAAGAACGATACAACGATAGAGCCATGGCTGCGACTTTTGACACTGTCACTCAAAGCTGCAGCGGAGTGAGAGTATTCCAGACGACAAAAGACTTTGCTGATCGGAGGGGAACTTTTTGTGAGTAGGCCAGTGGGTGGTGGTGTTTGTGATACCTAATCTTGGAAGTGAGTCTCATGCTGCGCTATGCTGTTTTAGGATCAATCTATCACGGACGCGACGCGTTGCCCGCTTTCGATCGCGTTCACCCAACTAGCAGATGACGACCAGCCCCTCAGCGACCGTACATTTCATTCCGCCTTTCGTTGAGCACCTATTCCTTCAGAGTGCCGCTGACCTGCTCAGAATCGCAGTGTCGCAATGGAGACTACTCTACAGGATGTCGAAACCCAGGAGCTTGTTCGCAGGGCGAAAGAGTTCCTCGATCCGAGTGAGTTTGTCCGCGCCCGTGTTTGCTGCCGAAGAACTAACTCAATACTTCAGCCGATGCGAGTCGCAAGAGCTATCGAGCTGATATCTTACTCATGCTGAATCGAGGCTTAAAACGAACACCAGTATGTGTGAACAAGTTCCGAGTGGGAAGGAGAAGCTCCAGGATAATCCGCTAAACATTAGCACAACAGGTCAGCATTGACGAAATCAGAGAACATAGCAGAGAACTGGCTGATGGGTACGTCTGGTGGTACGGTGTTTGTTTCTGAACTAACAGTGCCAGCCTTCTCAATGACCCAATGCACTACTCTCAGGTTTTCGACATGGCGCTGAAGCAGATCGTCCAAGAACTGCGACCACGGGAGTCACGAGAGGCAGCCGACGACGCTGTAAGTCCTACCCTCGATTTGATGATATCAAGTACTCACAAGAACAGATGTACTACTGCGCATACATCGGTAGTTTTGGCGAATTCGGCGTCAATCCCAGAACTCTCTCCTCGCAACACCTCAACCACATGATCTGCCTCGAAGGTATTGTCACACGATGCTCCCTTGTCCGACCAAAAGTCGTCAGGAGCGTGCATTGGAACGAAAAGAAGGAGAAGTTCATGTTCCGAACATATCAAGATCAGACCATGACAGCAAACGGTGCCGCAAGTCGAAGTGTATATCCACATGAGGACGAAGATGGCAATCCGGTAAGTCGTTCCATCACGGCCGCGCGAACAACCACAGAGACTAACGTGCATGGTGTAGTTGGTCACGGAATACGGATTCAGCACATACCGCGATCACCAGACAATGTCCATACAAGAAATGCCTGAGCGCGCCCCAGCAGGACAATTGCCGAGGGGCGTAGATGTGATCCTGGACGACGACCTTGTCGAACGAGTAAAACCGGGGGACCGCATACAGTTAGTCGGCATATTTCGCTCATTGGGTAACGCAGGGTCCGGAAGCTCAACGTTCAAGACGGTGATCCTTGCAAACAACATTGTGCTACTCTCGTCCAAGTCCGGGGGTGGCATTGCACAAGCCACTATCACCGACACTGACGTTCGAAACATCAACAAGACATCCAAAAAGAAGAACGTTTTCGAACTCCTTTCCCAGTCACTGGCGCCCAGTATCTATGGTCACGACCACATTAAAAAGGCGATACTCCTCATGCTCATGGGAGGAATGGAGAAGAACCTCGACAACGGAACTCATTTACGTGGAGATATCAACATCTTGATGGTTGGCGATCCCTCTACTGCCAAGTCCCAGTTATTGCGCTTTGTGCTGAATACGGCCCCTCTGGCTATTGCCACCACCGGTCGTGGTTCTTCAGGCGTCGGTCTCACGGCTGCTGTGACCAGTGACAAAGAAACAGGAGAACGACGGCTGGAGGCCGGTGCTATGGTACTTGCCGACCGAGGTGTGGTGTGCATTGATGAGTTTGACAAGATGAGCGATATTGATCGTGTCGCCATCCACGAAGTCATGGAACAGCAAACAGTCACCATCGCCAAAGCTGGTATCCACACCAGCTTGAATGCTCGATGCAGTGTCCTCGCTGCAGCTAACCCTATCTATGGCCAGTACGACCCGCACAAAGACCCACACAGGAACATCGCCCTCCCAGATTCTTTGCTATCTCGTTTCGACTTGTTGTTCGTGGTCACAGACGACATTGACGATTTC
This sequence comes from Cyanodermella asteris, assembly GCA_900618795.1. NCBI lineage: Eukaryota > Fungi > Ascomycota > Lecanoromycetes > Ostropales > Stictidaceae > Cyanodermella > Cyanodermella asteris. The sequence continues at coordinate 939,571 of UYJD01000012.1, forward strand.
AGGGATCGTCTGATCAGTGAACATGTCTTGCGCATGCACAGGTACCGGCAGCCAGGCACAGAGGAAGGAGCACCGTTGCGCGAGGCGACTGGCCAACTTCTGGGTGTCGGACTCGACGCCAATGGCCAAGGAGGCGATCAGACGAGCCCTATACACGAACAGTACAACACAATGCTGCACGCTGGAGTTACTGTCACTACAGGACGTGGTGCTAACAAACGACCCGAGGTTCTCAGCATTCCCTTTGTCAAGAAGTATATTCAGTACGCCAAAGAACGTATCAAGCCAGTCTTGACCAAGGGAGCTGCAGATCACATCGTCAGCACTTACTCGGCACTGAGGAACGATGAAATGGAGGGCAACCAACGCAAGACGTCGCCGATGACTGCTCGTACGCTTGAAACACTCATTCGTCTCGCCACGGCTCATGCTAAATGCCGTCTCTCTCAGCGTGTTGAGGAGCGTGATGCTGAGGCTGCCGAAGCCATTCTACGTTTTGCATTGTTCAAGGAAGTGGTCGAGGACGAGCGGAGGAAGCGCAGAAAGACTCGCGACGTGGATGCCATGTCTACAGACGACGAAGAGAGCGGTGATGACGATGATGACGAGCCATCGCAGCCAGCTGCTCGGCGCTCCGTACCACGGCGCTCGGCTGGACCGAGGACAAGGGCAATGGGATCAGCTCCCCCGTCCGCGCCGGTAGCCAACATGGTAGCTGCCGTGGAAAACACCAACGGCGACGCCGACTCGACTGGATCCGACGAGGACGACGAATTCCACACCCCAGCTCCCCGGGGTCCCTCAACGTCTACTCCGTCCAGGACACAACGTTCGCAAGGACAGAACGACACCGTAAGCTACGCCTCGTCACAGCCGGCCTCCCAGGTCTTGCAGGACGATTCTCAAGAGACTTTGAGCACAGCCGCGCAGCTCACGCCAGAGCGCTTCCAGCTTTTCAAGACCTCGCTCGGTCAGATCTTCCGCACCGAAGCCGACGAGGTCTTTGAAGATGAGATGGCCTCTGTTGGTACCGTCGTCGAGGCGGTCAACCGCAAAGTGCAAGCTGCAAGGAAAGAGGCCTTTGAGCGATCGGAGGCTGTCTTGTGTGTGGAGAGGTTGGCCAATGAGAACCGGCTGATGTACTCGAAGGATGAGGATATGATTTACAGGATCTGAGACGCGCACGATTAGCATGAGCGGCGTTTAGCTACGGTTCGATTTGTCAACGGATACCCGGGTTGCGATAGAGTCACCAGGCAGGAGAGGGTTTGAGACTTTGGAATGTTGCTCTGATATGAACGTTATTTTACGCGATTGCTCTTATTGCAAGGTAGAATGAATGCAGGAACGTGCTGTGCTCCCTGCTCGGTAAGAATAGTCACACCATGGTCAAGATTCCATCAATCGTAATGAACGAGTCATCCATCGTGATCGCAAACTCGAATCAACATTACAAGTCATGATCGGCTGTTACGGCTAGACTCGTCTCGAAATCACTCGCAAGATCAATTACTGATCCAGAGTTCGGAGCGCAATGGTGGAATATAGATTTTTGGCCAAAGAAAAGGGCGCTGTCGTTGTAGATGGGTCCAACTTCCAAGTCTAATCATGGCCCACATCGGAGCCCTATCTACCTAGTGGTTCATGTCCCAAGCCCTGCAATAGTTTTGCGGGAAGTGCTGGGGAAGATTGCGCGGAAGTGTCCGACTGATTACAGAACACTTATTTCGGGGCCTCCTTGCAGTCCATGGCCAACTCCTCACCCATGGCGGAGAGAATGATGACCTAAAGCGGAGTAGTCAGCATTCAAGTTCCCGAAGCAACGATGATGTGCGCAGTAAAGCTTGACGATTTCCAGTTTGTCTCCCGGCCCTTTCTCGGGTTGAAGCTCGAGCTTTGAGAGACAAATGTTTGAAATAATTGGCACAATTTTGCTCCGGTCTGGGCGGTGGGATAGTAGTCTAGGACAAGCTGGAAGTCGCAAATCGGGGTCTAGTGGGGAACCTACATTGATGTCCTTCTCCTCCTCCTTGAAGAGCTTGGTGATCTTCTCTCCAACTTCGCCGTCGGGAAGCTTCTGTATATGGTGATTAGTATATGCTGGTAAATAAAAGTGGCGAGAAGTTGCTGATTCGTACCACGTCATCCTTCATGTCGCCACCATCAGTCATGAGAGAGAGGAAACCGTCCTCGCTAATGTCGAGAAGCTGCATTTCGTTACGACGCACGTTGGGAACGTCCTGTATGAACGTTAGCAATCAATTTGCTGAAAACCGCCAAGAATAGGCTCCTCAGCCTTGTCTCCGGTCCCCAGCCATGTCCTCCATGTTCGTTCATATGCTGGGTCTGGGCTCTTGACTCGTATGGAGGCCCAAGGCCGAGGGTGTCCTGAGATTTCGTAGACTCACCATGTTGTGGGTGGACGGGCAAAGTTCTTCAAGCTTCTTTCCGGTGAAGATGTCAATAGCAACCTTGATGCTTGTTTAGTACATCTTCCTGACATCTAGCGTGGAGCCGGTATTTACCAAATGGACCCTGTCTCAGTCAGTACGCGCTCATCAGTCAGATAGAAAGTTGGCCTGCTCACTTGGCGTGTCCGTGCTTTCCGGTCTTCGAGGTCGACATGTCAACAATCTTGCAAGGACGTCCTGGCTAATGTCAGAACTCCTCCTTATTACAATTCTGGTGTATATTACCCTTGATCACGACGTGTCCGTTCTTACGCAGAGCCGAGCATTGCATAGGGAAAGTGGTCGAAGCGCCGGCATCGACGCTGTCGAAAGTGTGCTCATGCTAGGGATTCCTGTCAGCCGAAACGTTCCAAAACTCGAACAACCCACAGTTCATAAGTCCCGATTGCAAGCCAGGCTGCGCGCTGCATCATCGCGATGCCCAATCTCCAGTGCGACGCCTGTACCGGCCAAAAGGAGTCGAAAAGCTGTCGCTGGCCGGGTTTGCAGGCGCGATGAGGGGCACACGAACGCGGGCAGTGGCAAGCTCTGCGGAGCGAGGAGGCGACTTACCTGCGCGTCGTCCGCCATGGTGATGATTGATGTTCGGGGTTGGAGCTGCAGCAGAGAGAGAGAAAGGAAGGGGGTAAGAGAGCGTTGGTCTGATGGTAGGACGCGATGGGCAAATTTCAAATCTGGCCGGCGCAGGGTAGAAACTTGTAGGCTCTCGCTGCTCGCCGCCAGAGCAAAGTGTGGGGCTTAACACCGCCAAGCGCCGCCCACTCCAATCACAGCCACGCATTATAGCTTGCGGCAATGACACCTCGTCTCGCTTTCTCATGACTGTGGCCGTGCCAACGGCTGCACACCTACCTGTCATGCACAAGCTTTGAGTCAAAAACCGCCGACCACCATTGGGTGTCTCTACGTCTGCTGCTATCCGGTCCTTCGCATGACTCAAGTACCTCATGTGTTGCGTTGAGTACCGCGGGTTTTGATAGAGCTACTCCGTTCTCGTTCCTTGCTCACCCCTACAAATACTTTGCTACCAAACATGGCAAGCGTCTGGCTCGACCGCCTTGCGCCTGGCTCCTTACCAACGAGTCGGCGCGGCTCTCCAGCTGCCCGCAAGCTTGCTCCGACTCCAGCTCGACCCAGCCTTGACAGCCGCAGTACCACACTTTCGGTCCTCACGCGATCGAATTCCTCATCGAGTACTTTGCCCAAAGGAGGTAGGTCGGAAGCTCCGGGCCTGCGACACGATGTATCTCGTCCTTCAGATATTCGGGATCCGTTTCAGGTGGTAGACGAGATTCTAGGAAAGTCGGTCTCAGAAGCTCAAGAGGAGGAATCAGACAATACAAGGGGGCTCGGCGTTGAACCTGGGCAGCTCGAAGAAGACATAGATTTCGGTGGACTGAGCTTGAACAAATATCTCGAATCACCTTCATCAACAGACCCACCTTCACAGATGACTGTTCGTAGCATACAGACGGCCGAAGAATGTAGGTGTTCCGAAGGCGTAAATGCGTAGCCGGGTCTGACACGTGGTCCAGATGAACGCGAGAGGAGCAAGTTTGAGGAATTGCACAAGACCATTGCCAAATGTGACGAGGTCCTCAAGTCAGTCGAGACCTCCCTGAACGTCTTTCAGAAGGATCTCGGTGCAGTATCGGCAGAAATCGAGTCTCTACAGGATCGCTCGACTGGTTTGGCTACGAAGCTCGAGAATCGCAAGGTAGTCGAGAAGATGCTTGGTCCTGCCATCGAAGAGGTCTCAGTCTCTCCTGCCATTGTGAAAACGATCGCCGAAGGGCCGATCAACGATGAATGGGTTCGGTCGCTGGCAGAGTTGGAGAAAAGAGGCAAGCTCGTCGACAGCAAGCTTCAGGAAGCATCCCCATCCAAGGCTGCTCAGGAGGTGCGCCCTATTCTCGATGATCTCAGGAAAAGAGCAAATGAGCGTATACGTGACCATGTCGTAGCTCAGATCAAAGCAATGAGATCACCCAACATCAATGCGCAGATCATCCAACAGAACAACCTTGCCAAGTACAGGGATTTATTCGGATTTTTGGCGAAACATCAACAGAAGCTCTCTGGCGACATCGTGCAGGCATATGTTAACACGATGCGCTGGTACTATCAAGACCACTTTACCCGATACAGGACAGCCCTCGAGAAACTGAAAGTCGTTCAGATCGGGAAAGACGACACTATCGGCACAGATCCAAGTGTCTCGCGAGGAACGAGACACGGCGCGTCAGGTGCTGTCTTTGATCTCGGAAGAAGAGGTGACATCCTGAGCCCTTCAAACACCACCGCTATATCTTCTTATCTCGCAGAGGAGGACAAGGGAGTGCACCATATCGAAGTACCTTTCCGAAACTTCAATCTCGCACTCATTGATAACGTCTGTACGGAGTACAGCTTCCTGACATCATTTTTCTCTACACTGAGTCACGCGCAGGTTTCGCAAAGGATCGCAGAGATTTTCCAGCCAACTTTTGCCCTAAGCAAAGACATACGGCAGGGGCTTCTGGAAGTTGGCACGCTTGACTGTCTGGGAATACTGCTCTGCATTCGCCTAAACCAGCACTTTGCATTTGAACTGCAACGGAGGAGAGTGCCGGTATTGGACGATCAAATCAATGCAACCAACATAGCACTCTGGCCGAACTTCCAAAAAGCCATGGATGCCCATATCGAGAGCATCAAAACTCTGGCAAACACGCTGTCAGCGCGCAGTGCGGCCAGCAAGCTCAGTTTCACCGGCAGCAGCGCAGACGCAAGCAAGGCGAGCATGGCACCGCATTTCCTCACACAGCGTTTCGGTCAGTTCCTGTTCGGCATCCTTTCCATCAGCAAGGAGAGTGGCGATGACGAGCCGGTGGCAAGCAGCCTGAGTAGACTACGGTCGGAATATGAATCGTTTCTTGCCAAAGCGGCGAAGAACGTGGGTGGCTCGGATGTCCGGAAGAGGGAGAGATTCATGGCCAACAACTTTGTGCTGATTGAAACGATCATCGCCGATACGGAGGGCAGGTTGAGTGAGGACCAAAAGGCCTGGCTAGCTGAGCTGCGAATGAAGAGCAAGGCAGCAAAGTAGCTCGAACATAATGGAGTCATCAGACATGGTCAAACACTGGAATCGCATGCACAAATCTATACGCATCGTAGTATCATCCGTAAACCTTCGTCCCTTGGGCCATCTGCGGCATTGCCGAGGGAGCTTTTGTGTCCGACGGCAGAACCCCCATAGGTCTGTATTGCTGTGTCTCCATGAACGCGCTTCTGTCACCTTGTGCCTGTCCCGGTTGCTGTGTGCTGGGAGCTTCAGCAGCCGGCTTTGAGCGCAACCGCTTCGTTACTAATACGGCCAACACAATCAAAGCGAAGACGGCGAAACAAGCACCAACGACGATCCCAGCAAGAGCGCCCGCTGAAAGCGAAGACTCAGTCGCAACATTCGACGTGTCTGTTGCTATCGGTCCGTCCGTAGGCACCGATTCGTCCGTCATCGTCGCCGTCGTCGCCGTCGCCGGGAACAGGTGAGCTCTCGAGCTACTTTGCGAAGCAACCGGAAAGCCGTTTGCCTGTCTCGTCGACGTCGAAGTGATCCTCGAAACACTCGTACTTCTCGTGAAGCTGCCGGCGGTGGTTTGCGTCGCAGCCAAAGTCCCCGTATACGCAGGAGTGCCCGCCGCCAAACTCAACGCGACAGGTCTCGACTGCAGCGAGAACAGGACCCGACCACAGCAGTCTCCCTGCTGAAGCGGAACGCTGTCGTCGTGACAACAGAGCTGCGTTACCGCGCCGTCGCAAGCCCAAAGATACGCATCTCCAGCGACGCCCCCTGTTGTGTGCCAGAACCTTCGGTCAGTAAAACCCCATGCCGACTCTCGATACGGTGTTTCGATATTTGCTCGGCTTTTCTACTTACCTGTGACGCAGTATGCTGGACAGCCGGTCTCCCAATCCGGGTCCTGACACGACGAGGCTCGGTACAGGCCGGTGTAGTTGTACGGTCCCGGATCGGCTTTTCCGGGAAAGTAGGTCAGCGAGCCGTCGTCGTGGTTGTTCTTGTCTTGACAGAGGCCGTCGGTCACGCATGTGTCGCCGGACGGACAGCAGTAATTGCTGCCGTAGCCGCACTCGAAGTCGTCGGTGGTTATTGTCTGGTTTTCATAGTAGCAGGTTGCAGCCGTGAAGGCGAGCCGAGTCAAGACTACTGCAAAGGGATACAGAGCGCGTGAATACATCGTTGATATAGGGCGACAAGACGAAAAAACATCGTGGCACACGAATGAATGATATAGCTTGTTATTTTTGAGTATCGCGGAGCTGCATAGTTTTTTGGGCTGTGCCTTATAGGCTGCCGCGGGACCTGCCTGTTGTGGTGGTGTAGTTTAGCATCTCTCGCTGTCGTAATTCCCCGCCTACGACATGGGACGGCCAATTGGCGGAGCGCGACGCTGTTTAGCGTTCGTGTTCGGTCCAAGAAAAGATGCTGCTAGCTAACGGATAGCGAACCAGGCTTGCACGGATTCTGTTAGGACTCTGGACCCGTAGCTGCGGCACATGTACGGCAGAAGAAGCTCGATTACATAACAAAGTCAGTCACCACTCTGGGTCTTCGATTCTGTTCGCTCAGGCTATAGAGTAGAGCTGCTAAGTCTTCTCTGCGCTCTCGCCGTCTACTGCTTGACGTCTTTCTGCTTCCTCTCTAGCCGCCTTGAGCTTCTCTCCAATAGGATGGTACGGGTCTCGTTGCCACGTCAGGATAGAGGCAACGAGTCCCGCCACGCCAACATATAAGCAGATTCTCATTGTCTCCGTGAACGCTTCGGCATATGCCAGCCTCACAAGATCAGCCTGTTGCGGAGTCAGGAATCTCACGGCCTCACTCGAGTTCTGTAATGCTGTAATCAGCTGCGGCGGCAGCAAGCCTGCCAAGGAGATCCCAAGTTGTCGGACGAGTAAGCCGTTTCCGGCTGCTATTCCGATGCTTCCCCCGAGTATCCTCACTTGTGCTGCTACCCCTTGAACCACCGCTGAGTCCTTCTTTTCGGTCTCGAATGAGACCATCATGGAAATGGTGGAGTATGTCAGTCCTGAGCCGGCACCAAGAAGAACTTGGAAGCCATATTCTTTTGTTGGACTGTCGAGGTCTGCCGGTAAGGTAGTCATGAGACCTGCGCCGAGGATCGCAAGCATGGCTGCCACAATGAAAGTTGATGTGCAACGGTTGACTACGCGGTTCACCATGCCACTGACCACAGAGAAGACGGCGCTTGAACAGAGGAGTGGAAGGAAGTGAACGCCGGCCGTGGATGGTAACGACTGGTTGACCAACTGATATCTTAGGGGAATGAAGTAGATCATGGTGAGGCTGATAAAGCCTGTGAATAGTGTCGAGCAAACCCCAGCAAATATTCGTCTTCTCCTGAGAATGAGGATCGGAAAAGCAGCAGCTATGCTGGTATTGCTGATGACGAACCCCCAGATGAACAGGCCGATCCAGCTAAGACATCCAATTACCAGCGCAGAGATGACCTCTGCGCTTGACCAAGATGCATTGCCAGTGGCTCCTCGCTGCAGGCCGAATACCACGAGACACGAAGCTGCGATGAGAAGCACCGTACCAAGCCAGTCAAACTCCCGGAAAGGCCTCTTTTCAGCCGGGTCATCGAGACCATTTGGCCAAGCGATGACGAACAGAATGATTGCAACCCCAGACAACGGAGCATTCAGCCAGAAGATCCACCTCCAGGTAACGTACGTGGTGAAAGCTCCCCCAACGAGAGGACCCACGGCTCCGGCAGTGGCGATGATGACACCAATGACCGCTGAGATGACAGGTTTCCTTGCGTCGGGCGTAATTTCGACAAGAACCACGATACCTAAAGCATACAAGCCTGACCCCCCGAGACCTTGCAAAGCACGACACGCAATCAAAGCATTAACGTTTGGGCTCCAACCACAGCCAAGCGATCCGGCCAGAAATATGACCAGCGAGGCGATCACTGCTGGGCGGCGACCGGTGAAGTCAGAGGCTCTGGCGAAGACTGTTGCAAAAGACAGATAGCCCAGAGTGTAGGCCAAAACCACCCAAAATGATGTTGATAGAGAACCGAATTCCAGGGAGATTGTGTAGATCGCCGTTGCGATGATGGTACTGTCCAGCAAGGAGAGGAACAGGCCGATAGAAAGGGCTAGTGTGACGAGTATATAACGCCATAAGGGTAAAGGTGGTGCTTCGGTGTCTTCTGATGGTTGACTCTGACTTTCTGTTTGTGTGTCGGAAATTCTGTTCCCCTTGCTGGGGTCTCGGAGAGGTGAGGAAGACATGGATTGAAAATGTGCTCAAACGGCGTCAATGGGTTAAGCACGCATCATGCATGAAGAGGGAAGAAGACTGGGAATTTTATGAGACACAGCATCAGAGGGCTCTCAAATAGACTTGTTTGAGGAGGAACGAGGATTTGCGGCGTAACCTGCTGAACACATTTACAGTTTAAGCAATGAATTGTGCGTAGAATATGTGTGTGCGGTTTAAGCGCATTCATCTCATAGGAAGTACAATATATGTGTGAGGTACGCAGGCACTCAAGTTTCATGCCTTGACAGTGCATCCTTCGACATATAGCGTGGACTTAGTTCTTACTGACAACTCGCAAGGGACTGTTAGGATGGCTTGCATGCGGCCGTAGGCTTGCTGATGGCGTCTGACTGGGATCGTCTGCAGTAGCGCTGGTGTGAGATACTACGGCCGTAGCTTCTGCCCCGATGTCGTTGAACAGTTGTTAACATGTTGGAACATCAGCAGGAGCGACGTTCTGAGTGTTGGAACTTCGTCAGCGAACATACGACCTATCGGTACTGACGTGATCCGGTGGGCCCTTTCAAATGAGACATTGCATGGTTAAATGTAGCAGGTATCAGGTTTTACTCGCACAATTAGGTTGGCAAGAAACCAAAGCTACCTGGGATACAGCTCTTCAATGACGAAGCAAAGTTCGGCCAGAGGTTGATTATATTCACACCCATACGTATCATTTTTCGAAAATCCGACTCTCGCAGTTGGCTGGACAGTATATAGTGGCATGTTCCAGACTGAAGAAGGCTCTGAGGCGTGGGGAAGTCGAAGGGAGATGGCCGCCTCTGCACAAAGAGAGTTTGTCTGAACCCGGCACCAATGACGCCGCAACCAGTCCAGTCCGCGCCGGTTCCATCTCCACCATCGGCAAGGCTATCTTCGACAACCATGCTTGGCATTCGCCCGCTCTTGGGCTGCCAGTCGCCCAGTAGCAGACTCTTGAGCCCCTCCATCGAGTGTGATTGAGGGACAATGTACTATGACGTCGCTCATCGCAAATGCCAACTCGAAGCATCAGCTATATTTGCCTCACGAACCGCGCTCATCATAGAAAACGTCACTGTTCTTGGAACGTCACATACTCCGTCTACAGCATCTTCGAAAGTGTTTCGCCGTCTTTGTGAAGCGCGTTCAGTCTCCATGAGTCTTGTTTGAGGTCAATGTGGTGGCATATACATCGGAAGAGGACGCGACGACGCTCCTGAGTCGTCGCGAGTATACGATGGGGATTTCAGATTCCGGGCTCTCGATGAGGCCGGCAGCAGTGGAGCCCGGCAAACGAGCCGCTGAACACAAGCTCGACGATCTCATCCAGGAGGTTGCGCCGGACAACAGCGGATTGGAGCTTCGAAACTATCGCTCTGGGGATCAAGAGGAGGAGACAGGCACCGAGCCGCCTGGAACCGAAGCCGACGATGGAGGTAGCTCAGAGGTACAACCACATCGCTTCTTCAGGCTCAGACCCGCCGACGACGACGAGCCCGAGGACTGGTGGTTCGCATCAACGGCGATACCTCTACTTGCAGCTACAATTGGACCTTTGGCCAACGTGCTATCAGTGGCCTCCATAGTCGGCAAGTGGAGAGAGCAATACGATCCGAACAATCCAGGCATCCAGGATGCCGCGTTCGAGATTCCCGATCCAGATTGGGAAATTGCAATCAATGCCATCTCTCTGGCCTGCGGCGTGATTGGAAACCTCTTTTTGTTGTTCAACTTTACACGAGCTGTGCGCTACATAGTGGCCCTGCCCGCAACAATCATCATGTGGTGCCTTGCATCCGGCATGCTGATAGGCATACTCGTCACCATGTCTGACATTGAGCCGCCTCCCGCAGATGGTCTTTGGAGTCAAGCATTCTGGTACGCAGTCATGGCTGCAGCGTTGTATTGCATCGGTCTCCTGCTTCTCTGTATAAACATGATTGGTTATTTTCTGGGCCACTACACGCAACATTTTGACCTCTCTGACGAGCAGCGCAATTTGATTCTGCAAACCATGGCATTCTTCATATGGCTGGCAGGCGGAGCGGGCATGTTTGCAAGAACCAACGGATGGTCTTACTCGAACGGACTTTACTTTTGTCAAGTCACGATTTTGACGGTCGGCTTCGGAGATTTTGCTGCGCCGAATGATCTGGGCAGAGGGCTCGTGTTCCCTTACTCTGTGGGCGGTATCATCATGCTTGGTCTCGTCATTGCCAGTGTAGGCAAATTTGGATCTCAGCTTGGGCACTCTAAAATCGTGCGCAGGCGCATTGAGATTCGCCGAGCACGTACTGTCAAACACTCTGTGAGGTCATCTTTCGAGGCTCGTGAGAGGACGAAAAGGACAGACACCCTGAGACGACGTCTAGTCCCGGGAACAGACGGGACAAATCGACCGTCCATATCAGCGCCTTTCGACCCTCAGCGAGTAAGGGCGAGCACGATTGTGTTCGACAAAGACGTCGAACGAGCAGACACGGAAGGAAACATGAGCGAACCGCCAAGTCCGAGGTCGACCCATAGTGGAGTCAAACGCACAATGTCTATGCTCTCTACGATTAGCGAGACTCGACGCGGCAAACCCAGGTTTGGCCGCGCGCGGACCAAGAAGCCCAAGATTCTCGTATTAAAGGAGGAGCGTGACCGCTTCAATGCAATGAGGGACATACAGGAGAACAACATGAGATTTAAGAAGTACTTTGCGCTGTCAATGTCGATTCTCGCGTTTGGAATATTATGGTGCGTGGGAGCCGTCGTGTTCTGGATCGCCGAGCACGACACGCAAGGTATTTCATACTTTGAAGCCTTATATTTCTGCTACGTCAGCCTGCTCACGATCGGCTACGGAGACCTATCCCCGAAAAGCAATGCTGGTAAGCCATTCTTCGTGGTATGGTCGCTGATTGCGGTGCCTACCATGACAATTTTAGTCGCCGACCTTGGCGATACAGTTATTGCAGCCTACAAGCGTGGCACATTCACTCTCGCAGACTGGAGTGTCATGCCGAAAAAGGGTGCTTGGGCCAAGTTCATCAACAACAATCCTCGGCTCAAGGGATTCATTGAGCAACACCAAACCAACAAGAGGATTGAGAAAGGTTTCGACGTTGGTCCCGACCCCCGCGAAGGTCTCGGCGCACCCGCGACTATCGAGAAACTTGCGACTGAGAATCTTGACGAGCACGACATGGCTAAGCGACTTGCTCAAGCTATTAGAAAGACTGCGGACGACCTCAAATCCGGCAACAGGAAAAACTATACCTACGAAGAGTGGGTCGAGTTTACACGTTTGATACGTTTTACGACATATGACCATGAAAATGAAAGCAACAAAGGCCTGATAGAGTGGGACTGGATAGGAGAGAACAGTCCCATGATGGCGGATCAACACGAATGCGAGTGGGTTCTAGACCGTCTTTGCGAAAGCCTTGATAGATACATGCACAAGATGGTTCCTGAGCACGTCAAGGAGAGGCGGAAAAGCCAGGCTGAACGACGGCGCAGTCTTATGGAAGGGCGAAGGAATCATGTCGGAGCGCGGCGAAAAAGCAAGGGGCACGCATCATTGATGCCCCAAAGTCCCGGACTTACAAGCGACGGGGGCAGTCGACGTTCCAGTGTTAGATACAGCAGCGACGAGCAATAGCAGTAGCTCCAATCTAGTAAGAAATGACCACGAGCGGAGACAAGATTCATCGGGAGTGACGTGCAGGACCGCAGTGATCGCATGGATCGGTACGCCGAATCACGTGAGCAGTAGGGTTGGCCTTGGCACACCCGCAGCAGTATTCTGGTGCCGGCCGCCTACTATCGCCCGTGGCCGCCACTTGGAGACTCGTCATTATCCTGCAACAAGACAACCGTCAAGAGTAAGTTTTACAGTGCCCTGATTCCGTGCGATGTATGTCAAGATGCTAACGGTCTACTTTCAGTGCAGATGTGAGTTACGCAGCGCGCTCTGTGAGCAAGATTTGGACCACGAGGACGAAGAAACTGACTTTGCGGCCGTCCAGCTTCGTCAAGACCCTCACGGGCAAGACCATCACCCTCGAGGTCGAGTCCTCGGATACCATCGACAATGTCAAGTCCAAGATTCAGGACAAGGAGGGAATCCCCCCAGACCAGCAGCGTTTGATTTTCGCCGGAAAGCAGCTCGAGGACGGCCGAACATTGAGCGACTACAACATCCAGAAGGTACGATACCTTACCGACCGATTCTGCGAGATTAGAAAGATTTGCCGAATTCTTGAGAGAGCGGTTTTTTCTTTAGGCTACGGGGTCAAATTGCTTGGAGTGAAGCTAATATGCGAAATTTGTACAGGAATCAACTCTCCACCTGGTCCTCCGTCTCCGTGGCGGTGTCATCGAGCCCTCCCTCAAGATTCTCGCCTCCAAGTACAACTGCGACAAGATGATCTGCCGCAAGTGCTACGTATGTGCAAAGTGTTGGTCCTGGAAAAGAGGGTGTTGGAACTGACCAATATTTAGGCTCGTCTTCCCCCGCGTGCCACCAACTGCCGCAAGAAGAAGTGCGGACACACCAACCAGCTGCGACCGAAGAAGAAGCTCAAGTAGATGTTGAAGGTGTGGGGTTGGGCTCTGGCGTACTGGTCATACTTGTGGTTTAGCATCCGCACGGATTGAATGAATACTTGAAGCATGCAAAGAAGGGTTACGATCAATTACGCACGCTGGCGCTTTGAGAACATTGATTCATGACGGACCGGTCCGTCTCCTCGTCGCAAAAGAGAAGCTAGACTATCGTGGGAAGTGAAAGATGGGTCTGCCAGAAACTCAGAATTTGAAAAGTCGCAACAATGCTTCGGCTCCTTCCTTTCCATCCCCACCATCCACGGGCTGATTCTCTCCGACATTTTCTGGGGTACTTGCCATGCTCTGATAGCTAAAGAAGAACAGCTTGATCGCGAATGACAGGCCAATGTGAAGTGCAACAATGACAATGAGGAGGATGCGGCTGACTTTCTGCTCCGTCGCATCAATCACAGGCCAAAAGTTCCTGACAAGGAACAGTATGCTGGCAGCGAATCCAACAGCCGTGAAGACCCAGTTGAGGATGGTCAGTGGACTCCAGCTGATACACGCCACGGGGATCCAGATCAAGTTGGCATACCCATACAGTGCCCAGCACTCAATCAGGTTGGCGCTTTCACTTCCAAACCATCGCAACACAGCCCACAGCGCAACCGGCACGATGGCAGTATACCCGTAGATCAACCCACTAGCAGCACTGAGCAAGCCAAAGTCGTACTCAAAATGATCCTCTTTCTTCATCGCAAGATACTGACTGATCGTGCCCGTGAGGAAGAGTATAAACACCACCGTCGTAGCGATCCAGAACGGCCCGTAAAGATCCGGGTTCCCGTCGAGAACATCCAGGAACGGCCGGCGCGGGTACAGCGCCGCCCAACATCGGTTCAGAATCTGGTTCGTGTCGACGTCGTGAAATTGCTGGTAGAAGGATAGGCTCCAGAGGTATCTCTTGCCGGCGAACGTGCCGCTGCCTCCCGACGATGCGTCTTGGTTCGTGTAGGGAAGGCTCTTGTTTCGGATGGACGTGTCTTCGAAGTCTGCGCAAACGGGTCAGTCAAGAAGGTCTTGCAAGAGGGCGAGATGGTGCTGGCGTACTAGAGGAGTGGAATTCGAGGTCTTCTTGGAGATCGGTGTGTCCGAGGTCTCCCTGGTTTCCGGTCAGTAATTGTATGGAGTAGACAGGTAGGCTTGTGACAGGGTCAGCATACTTCGCCGTCGACGTCTACGTCCACTACCGCATCGTACTGTCCTCGGTTCGCCATTCTGATTTGTTCGTAGCGCGTGGAATAATTGACCTCTTGCTATCTCGAAGCTGTCACGGAGCCTTTGAAGCGTGGCAGCTTGGAGCTTGGCACGTCAGCCAATTCGATCTAGCAGCGCGGCTGAACTTAATTCCGCGGTAATCTGAAACGACCGGAAGGTGTTCCATACTGTCGGCACTCCATACAAGTACATTATCGCCCGTTTCTCTTGCTATGTGTCTTCTCAAATGGTGCATTCTCAGTACCTATCTCAGTGTCTGTAATCGTGGTAACGATCTGCGCGCCAACGCAGATGCAGCAATGTTGGGGCGCTAGCAAAATAGACGTGTGTGCAAATAAAAGAGCCAACTAAATTATGTTACCACAGAGGCAGCAAACAGACGCGGTGGGGATGTGGTGATGTAGTGATGTCTAATCTGCAAGTTTCGATCGGGTCAGAAATACTCCTAGTAATTCCGATCAATGCCGTTGTCAGTCCGATCCACAGCCCTATACTCCTTTTCCGTGAGTAGACTCTGATGTTCGCTCGACGAAGAACGTCCTCGACTTGATCAAAACGCACAGCCAACTCGGCATGCGCCAGCCAAACAATATAACGACCCCATCACTCCGACCCAACGGCGTAAACTGCAGATTACGGTGCTGCCACTTCGAATAAGGACTGTCCTTGACACGAGCATCTGAGAGAAGCATTAGCGGAAGCCAAGTAAGCTTGCCCGTCCTTCGAACTTACCTCCGGCCGCATTCAGTCGATCGACTTTGAAGCTCTGACCCAAGCTCTTGTACGCAAGCTTGACATCGAAGAGCGACCCATCCGAGTAGCTAGCCACAGAGCCGAAAGCGTACACGTCCTTGATCTCCGGAACACCAAGACGGAATGTGTGAGCGTCACACTTGACCAGCTTCTTTTCGTTCAGCCAGCTTTCCGGCACAAAAGCGCTGTTCGGCTTCAAGCCACTCGAGGGAATGTAGATATCGACCTGCCGTGTCTCGCCATTGTCGAGCGTAACAGACGTGGTATTGTCCGCTCGACGCTCGATGCTCGCGACCCGAATACCGTGGACGACTTTCACACCCTTCTTGACAAGCTTCGCTTCCGCATCGGCTCCAAACCGCTGGTTATCAATCCCAGCCAGCAAGCAGCTCGTCCCCGACAGAACCGTCACGTCCTTGGACGAGCCGAAGCGATCCACAATCTCGCCGGCCGTCTCCACGCCAATGGGCCCGCCGCCCGCGATCAGGATCGTCTTGGCATCTTCGAGGCGGTTGTGAACGTCCTCGTAAGCTGCTCGCAGCCGCTCGGTCCCGCACGTGATGCCCCAGAAGTGGTCGTCGGAATCTGCGCCGCTGGCGATGATCAAGCTGTCGTAGGTAATGCTACCGGGGCTGTTGCCCTCCGTACCGTCGTAGTGGACCGTCTTGGCCGCGGCGTCGATGCTCGTGGCTTTGCCGATGACGAGCTTGGCTTGATCGCCGTATTGCTCGAGACCCGGTCCGATGTCCTTGAGACCCGTGTCGAGGCTTTGCAGATGGGGTTGGATCAGCGCGCGTGGCGAAGAGATACGATGGAGGAACTTGGAAGCTGGCGTGAGAATCGTGACGTGGTATTCGCGGCCGGTGGATTTGAGTGTCGGAATCACGTTCTTTAGAAGATGGTGCGCTGCGGTCACTGCGTGCCAAAGTCAGCATTGGACTGAATAGAATGACCGGCGGCCATACATACGGCCAGCGAAGCTTCCACCGATTATCAAGACATTGTAGACGTCCGACATGATTATTGATTACGATAATAAATTCTGGCAAGGCACAACCGGGGTGGCTCTGATGTTTGGTTCGAAAAGCAGGGCCAATACAAGGAACAGCGTTCAAAATGACGGAACTTTACTGCTTTAGGAGGCACGCTTGAACGACATTCCATCTGCATGCCTGGGAAATGCCCTACCACGACTCTGATGCCACCACCAAATGGCTTATTTCTTCGCTGTCAGCGACAAAATCTGCTCTACAATGTGGTCATCTCAACAAGTGTGGTGCTCATAAGAATTGGCCCGAGTGCAACAGTGCACCTTTTGGCGTTTGTGCGCTGGATATTGAGCATTGATTCAAAGTGCTGACTGCCGCCATTCCTTTCTGCTTCCATATCGCATGTCTGTTCCTAGACTCGAATAATGTTGGGGCTCACGCCGGCAAAGCCTCTACAGCATAAGGCACCACTGAGGTTTCTGCGATGCAGCGCAATTACCACACCATTGCTTTTGACAATCCAGGCATTCATACCTGCTGTGTGGCATGCCCCGTTGACAACCAGAACACCAATAGTTACCGCTCTGTGTTATAAGTATCCATCTATGAGCGTGCTCCGGGCTGGGAGCTGCGTCAAGATCCGCTGTTCGTGTATGATCCGGCTGCTCCGCCAGTAGATTGCTCGATGCTATCTCTTGTTGCACTGATGCCACGGCAGCGTCTGGACCTGCCACAAGCTTGGGAGAGCTTGATTGCTCTGCTGCTGGGTGCGGAGGGAGGGAAGCCTTGTGTGGTGATCTATCCAGCTGTCCTGAGTTCAGGTCCTCTGGAGGAAACCCGGTTCCGGTAAAGAGCATGTCGTGTTCATTGACATTGGAATCCGTGCGATGTAGAGTCTGTCTCGGTGGTGTTTTGGAAAGCTGAAACATTGGATAGCGAAAATTTGCTCGGCTTTTTCGGCTCGCAAAATACTGGTCCTCTCTCAATTGCTCGTTGGCCGTCTTTTCATCAAGCGCCGCCCAATTCAGCCGATCAAGGATATTGGCACGTTTTCTTGGCTCTCCCGAGATCATTTCGGCTGCCTCGTCCAGTTGCTTCACCCATTTGTCCCATTCCTCAAAGCCGACAGCTTTGCTTTGCTGCGCAGGACCCACGCCGGCCGCTCGGTTCTGAGCCCTCGTCCGCCGGACGAAGCTCGGAAGGTCCTCCATCCCTCCAGGTCTATCTTCCGGATCCTGGGCATCATGACGTTCAGTTGAGCCATCGGGATGTCCGTGAGTGAGTGTCTGACTCGAACGCGGTCTTCCAAAAGTGGAAAATGTCTGCGGCGGTCACGATGGACGGTTGGTAACTCCCATGTAAGGGGCAAGTCTCGGGTGGATTGGAGGTCTTGATCTTGGGGCCGCTGAGGGATCTCCTGATGCTCGCGGATTCAAGAACCTCGTTGATCCTCTGTTTCTTGCCCACGGCGGTCGTAGGTTCTCATTCCCCTCGACATTGTCAGTGGCAACCCTGCAACTAGACTCGCATGCGCCGTGTGCCTTGCAGTAGTAGCAAAACCGATGTCCGCAGACACAACTGTTGGGTCAGCATCTGCCTGGTCACTTGTAAAATATCGAAGACTGAACAAGCTTGGCGTGGGATCGTACTTACCGGATTCTATGGCAACCATCACTCTTCTCGACCATGTGGTTGCAGAGCGGACATGATTGCCACTGCTTTTCTTTCGCCAGCCTGTTCACTGGCTCATCCTCGCTGGAAACTGAAGGGCAAGGTTCCCCACGGTGAGCCGTGGCCTTGCATTGCAGACAGGTCTCATGCTGACATTTCGGGCAAAAGCCGATTTTCTGCACTTCATCGTGGGCTGACTTCCGGAGGAACAAACCGCAGGTCTTTTTCGCACAGAAGACCTTTGGCGTACAGTAGTGCTCTTCCTCTCGGGCGTCCTATGCATCCACAAGATCCGGCAAGTATTTCTTCACGAACTCTTTATCGACTTGAGCTCGGCAAGAGCATGGGCTTTCGGGGGGGAAAACAGCGAGTGACGGCAGTGAAAGCTCGACAAACCTTTTGATGCATTTGGAACAGATTAGGAAGCCGCAGCAATGGAGTCTGTGGACCTGCTCCGTCTCATAGCAGCATTTGCATTCCGGCTCGGATCCAGTTCCTGGAGAAAGTTCTGGACCGGATTCAGTCTCTGAAGAGGATTCAGACCCTAGTTCAGTCCCTGAAGAAGCGTCCGCCGCTTCAGACCTTCTCGACACCTCTGCGTTAGTCAATCTCCTCCATGTTTCGATGGCTGCTTCGACGGATCTGAATTCCATCTATTTAATTATGCACCAAGGCTGACCAGCGGAACTATCGCAATCCTCTATCAGCGTGTGAGCAGGTGAATTCACCAGCCATGTGGCTTCGAGGACGTCGGCTTACTGGAAGAGACAAAGTTGTACTGTAATGATAATCCGAATGTGCGTAAAAATTGTCCAATAAGGCTGAATATGACAATGATGGTAGTAAGCTAAGGTCGAACTGATTGTCAGTGTAAAGGTCAAGCGAAAGTAAGTTGATGAAATGTGAGCCTGTTGT
>UYJD01000012.1:958629-980475 GCA_900618795.1 Cyanodermella asteris
CCTTCAGACTTGACGCCGACCTTCACTGGTCGCCTACACAGTCAACCAACCCGTGCCCGCGTTACACCTGTTTATGTTCTTCGCAAGCTGGGGGCCGAAATCGATGGAAAGAGCGACTGTGGCAGGGCTGGCGCTGAGCGGGATGTGCCAAAGTCAAACGAACCTTCTCCACGAGATAAATGAGAAGAGTGTGGAAGTCGCAAGGCCGGTATATCACCAAAGTGACAGCATTTGTTGTACAGTCTTTCATACTTACCATCCTATCTAGCAAGACATTTCTATCCAGAATCAGTCTTTTCCAAAATGAACAATGCTACTCAGATTGACACACTGAAATCCGCCGTAGAGCTCAGATTAGTCCTCCGGCCAAGCAGCACCTCCATAGCCGCAAACGCCGCTCC
Organism: Cyanodermella asteris; assembly: GCA_900618795.1. Lineage (NCBI taxonomy): Eukaryota > Fungi > Ascomycota > Lecanoromycetes > Ostropales > Stictidaceae > Cyanodermella > Cyanodermella asteris. The sequence continues at coordinate 959,031 of UYJD01000012.1, forward strand.
CGGAGAATCCGTCCAAATCTCATGACCCGCACCTTTGACAAAGAAGTACGTTAAGCCTCGATCCTCCACCCAAGCACCAACCTCACCGGCCTGCGTCTGTGCCATTGTGTTTTCCAAACCGGCCACTCGAGGGACGGCGAAGGTATTGTCCGGATACTTATCGAAGCCCCGCTTGCCGCCCCACGTAACATTCTGAATCGCCATGAGAGTACCATTGTACGTCAGCGCCATGTCAAAGTGGCCGCTCCCGATCATCACGTTCCCGAGCGTGTCGATGACGCGCCCCAGCGTCCCATCCGCAACTGGGGGGTTGGGGTTGGAGTTGGTCAGATCGACCCCGTTGTCGAAGGGCACTGCATAGACGCAGCCAGAGAAACTGGTAGTCGGAGGCACGTGCAGAGCCTCTTTGACATCGGTCCGGTTGAAGTAGTTGGTGTTACCGGGCACGATCGCATCTGGCGCGGCACTGTCGAGTATCACCTGTGAGATCAGCGGGCAGAATAAGGGTACGTGGTAGACGTCGAAGCAGGGGTTGGCGTCGAAGGCAGAGATGTAGGCGAGGGAGAATACGTCGCATTCGTCGCGGCTGCTGGCTTCGGTGAGGAGCGGCATTGGCTGTTGTTGTGCTGGGAACGTGAACCACTTGTTGACGTAATCGCTGATTCTGCACGATTCGTGTAGTGCTTCGAGCTGAGCGATGGTCGAGTCGTTGAGCAGTATAATGTCCTTCCATTTCAGCACAAAGGGAACGGTGTGCGCTTCTTGCTGCATGAAGCGGTCTCCGATGAGAGGCGAGTGCAGCGAGACACCTGCCAGATTGAACTTGTTCGACTCGCCGGCATCCGGAGTAGCACCGATGAATGCATCGGCAATGTAGCTGACAAAGTACCCGGCGTAAGATTCTCCCGCGAGGTAGATTTGGTAGTCCTGTACACCAAACAGCTCCATGAAATTTTCATAGAAGCAAATGAACTCCCGGGCGAGGCCTCGCTCATCAGTGATGTTCGGAGTGCCAACCGAGTAGCCGCTGCCTATCGGCTGGTCCACATAGAGAACGTTCGTCAGACGACTAATGGCCCAAGGATTCTCCACCGGGGCGTCAGTACCAGGATACCAGACAAACGGACCATTTTCGCCGATAAGACCCAAGAGCGAAGAGCAGCCCGGACCACCAGTCAGCCAAATTGTAATCTCCTCAGATCCGGCGGGGTTATCGGTCGGGAAGAACCAGAAGAACAGGTCTCGGGTCTCGGTTGTACCGCGTGAGATGGGCAGCATGCCGGCGAAACTTTCGGTGAGCGCGAATTCGAAACCGGGTAGCTTGTCTTTGACGAGGTAAGGTTTGGTCGAGTTGGAGAGGAACTTGTCAGCGTGGACGAGCTGCAAGATGCCCAAGAGGCCGAGAAGGAGTATCATGATTGACTTCATGTCGGTGAATAATCAGGATGTAACCTCTTGGGAATCTTGCCAGATGTGTAGGTTAAGAACTGGAAAAAGAAAGTTTGATGGATAGTGCTATGCCCAAGCACATGCGAGAGGCTCAATTGTTTACCTAACAGCAGATACCACCCTTGGACCTATCACCATAGTAGCCGCTAGCCTGACTCGATATCAAACAGCGAAGGGCGAATCACCGATGAGACCGGGCATGGAGATCGGCTGCCTAACAGTGAATTTGGAAGCGACCGTGCAGCTAGAAACTGGGAAGTGGCAATAAGCCAGTGGCATGTTTAGCTCAATGTCAGCAATTGTGCATATTGCGACAATGGCCGATATGGGTTGGGCATCCTGCTCTGCGTTCAACGGCCACACGTGAAGATGAAAGCCGAACTGTCTATGCGCGTTGTCAGAAGCTGTGACACATGAAAATTGCCTCGCGAACATGCAGGTACCAGTTTCTGAGTACAAGCATACATCTTGCTAAGAGATAAAAATACAGAACAAACGCTGTGGAACACACGACCTGTTGCGAACACCGCATCTGATCCAGAAAATTGGTCGGAGTTTCGCTTGGATGCATTTAGCTAACAATGCTAGTTGGCGATTGAGAAAAAAGTATGTAATCGTTGGTATCCAGTCACGTAGCTCATTCTGATCATCTGACCGCTCCCCGGCAGAGCGCAACGCAAAACTTGCTGAAATCGCCCTTGGTGCCATCTTCGATATCGTGTTCGAGCGGCGCCGGATAGCGCTTGGCATATTCGGCCTTGACGCGTGCAAGATGCTTCGGCTCCCAATGCAACCGCACCAATCTGGATACAATAAGCTCCGCACGGTCCTTGGATGTCTCAGCGATGGCTTGATGCAGCAGTAGCGCATCCCGGACAGGTCGGTTGATTACCCCGTTGAGGATGTGAGCGAGTGTTTCTCCCTGTACACTGTTAGCCTGTGGTAGACTTTGAGTATGCCTTCTCACTTACCACAAGGTTTTGTGACCGCTTCACCATCTCCCTGGCAAAGTTTTGACGGTACGCACGTTCGTACTCTTGCAAGATCATTCGAAGATGCTCGTCGCTTCTGGTGACGATGATGGTCAACATTGCGGTTTCGCCACCGTCTTTGCTGACGAGGGCTTTGTGCAGCTCGGCAACATCTTTATCAACAGCCTTCATGCTGACCTCCCGATCCTCATCTCGCTTTGCTTCCAGAGCTTTGAGTACTGCCACTCGAAACTTGTCCTTTTTCAACTCGCTCTCCATGCACTTGGTCAGGCTGTCACCATAGCGCTTGTCTGTGAATGCTTCCTTGATGGCTTTGATTTCGTCATTTGACCTGCCAAAGAGACACTCGATGAGAAGCTCTCGTCGGCTCGAGCCGGACTGATACCAGAAGTTGGCCCAATGGGCTTCGCTTTCCCATCGCCCCAAGGCGCAGGCATATGCTGCTTTGCCCAGATTGGTGCCGCCGACCTTCAATTTGATATGTTTGGCAATGTTGATACCCTTCCCCTGGATCTTGGCGTGCTTCTTGTATTCCGTGCGAAGAAGAGAGATGCTCTCGTTGCTCAGAGTTGGCAGGATTTTGATCAGAACATCCGGCGATGGATTTGAGCCTTTGAGCTCGCGTGCGAGAATCGTGGCATCATGTTCCGGGTCGTAAGTTGGCACTCCAAGCTCGCGAGCTCGTTTCAAGATAGATTTGGGCTTTCGCTCTCTTCTTTCTTCGTCCTCATCACTGGAGTCGGTCTCTTCGGAAGATCGGCGCTTCTCCCTGCGGGCCACTGCCAGCTCGAGATCTGACAGGTCTGAGTCGTCGGGATGATGGGCCAGAGCCATCGGGGATGGCATTGGCGAGATAGATTGATAAGTGCCACGATAAGATTCCAACAACGGACTACCTGGAGGTGCCCCGACCGAGCCGCGCCGAACATGGCCACCCGCCCCTGGAGCAGCCAAGGTGAGGGCGCCAGACTTGTGTCCTGAGACAGATAGACCGCGAGCTCTTTCCGCCAGACCTGGTGATGGTTGAGGCGCTCCACGTCCCCCTGGGTGTATCTCGACCACTTGATGCTTGTTACGCTTCTCTTCAGATTCTCTCCGCCCATTTCCCGGTCGCTCTTTGATTCGATCGTCTTTATCCCGTCGCCGTTCGTCACGACGGTCGTCATATCGATCATCGTAGCGGTCCTCCTCACGGTACTTGGCGTGGTAGAGCTTGTCGAGACGTTCGTCTTCGTCACTTTCGTCGCTGTCCTCGTCGTCATAACGTCGTCGTGTATCATCGCGTCGTCTGTCGTCAACTTCGGGCCGGCTTCCACGCCTGAGATCGTGATCATCTTCGTCGACATACCTGTCACCTCTACGGTCGTGCTTGGGCTTAATCTCGTGGTAGTCACGATCGCGTCCTTTGTCCCGTTCGCGATCACGGTCATGGTTGTCCCTTATTTGGACGTTCTTCGACCGCTTTTGCTTCAGCTCCTTCTCCTCGCGTTCTTCCTTTTCTCTCTTCAGCATATCCAGTTGCCGTCTCAGATCTTCCTGTCGCCGCAGTTCGTCCTTTTCTTTCTCCAGACGTTCGAGATCCCGCCTGCTCATGCCGTGCCTTTCATCTCTGCTGTATTTGTCACTCCTGTCACGCGTGTCTCGATCGTCGTAGCTTGGTTGCCGTCCGTGTCGGCTGGAAGCAACAGTGACTTGGGCCCCCGGATTACGCGTATAGACAGGCCCATCGTTGCTCGGTGTTCTTGTATAAGGTGCCTTGTTGTTTTGGACGTAGCGAACCTCAGGATCAACGGCCGCATACTGGTATTGTGGTAGCTTCTCATATTGGGAGTTGTTCATGGTGTATGAAGCTGTCCGACCATGCCCATTGGGCCGTTCTTGACGGTCCGAGGGTCTGTTGTCTTCATCATCCTCAAATTGACCCGGAATTGCATACTCCTTGTCCCGGGGCTGCTCCCGTCTCTTGTCATCACGCCGATACGTCTTCTCTTTCAGGTCGTCTTCCGTCGCATATCTATGCTTATCTACGTATCTACTCGCGTACTTCCTCTTGTCCTCATAGCCGTCCTCTTCCTCGTCTTCATCATCATCGTCGTATTTGCCCCGCACCAGTGCTTTGTCTGGCCCTCTTGTGTAACCACTACGACGACGATCCTCAGGCTCGCTCACGAGACTGTCATCAGAGTCCTCGTCATCGTAGTATTTCTTGGATCTCGAAGCCGGCGGGGGCGCAACTGCAGGCGAAGGTGCGCGCCGTGCAGGAGAGGGAGCTCGGATGTCGCGTGAACGGGAGCGATCGCGATCATCACGACGGCCGGGAGACTTGGATCGGCTTCGAGCGCCAGACCCTCCAACTGAGAGCATATTCGAGGACGTTTATTTGCGAAGAGCGAACAAACAATGGACAAATGCAAGGAAGCGATTACGCAGCAATGGCCATATAGTCAGACGAGAAGTGCATGGTGGAGTATGCTCCTCCCTCAGGCTTGCGCATAAGCCCTAGGAGCGGCCTATGCCGACAAGGCTGAATTGTTTGGGCAACGGCAAGGTAGCATCGCCGTCTCTCGGTAGTACCTGTGAGACTGGAACAGAAGGGTTCGAGGCCATGAAGCGCCCCGCATGCCCGCTCGTCGCCTATCAACTGTTGCGAAGCGGCATGATTTCCACTAGTGGGAGCCTCGGGTGTCACTGCAATTAGAACGGCAGCTCATCCTGGGCGCCAACATTGACAGCAGCCGCGCGCATTCTCCTCAAAGCTCGTACTATTATGCTGACCAGGGAGCGACATTGAACGAGAGCTGGAATTGGCAGAACGACGACATGCACGAAGCACCGTGTTCTGTGATCTGCGTGTCACGTGAAATTCGCGACTCGTGCCCGCTTCTTATCGAAGCCTGAAGCCGTTTAGGACAGATACGCATAGTAGCATCCGGCTGCTCTAAGTTTTGTGTCTATCGTGACCTTTAGGCATACTCTTAATGCGATCAACGACTACATGACGCCCTTGGTGGTATTTCCTATGAACTGAGGAGAGCTTCCCATGGTAGTACTATCTGACCTTAGCCCAAGGGAATTCCGTCGGATGGCGATTCGGGCTCGGAAGCTTCGTTCCATGGCCATCCTACGACGTCAAGACCTAGTCCTGGACACGAGAAGATGCAAAGTCGTGAATCACGCGAGTTTCACGTATTAGGAGGTGACTTTCTTCAGTACGCCAGTGTGAAGTTTCCGCAGCTTGCAACAGCTCCGTGCATTCCAAGCCATGAGTGACACATTGTTCTCGAACGCAAGCTGCTAGCTAATAACGGCGATTCGAAGCATCGTTCTATACATGCAATTGCCTTCCTCGCATAGGTCATAAAGCTCGTGCATCGATCCTGCCAGTGCGGCTCACAAGCTGCACGTGACTTCAATTTACGCGTCTGCGGCGCGTCTACCCTGGCTCCGAAGCGAATTCGAATGTCGAGCACGCCAAACCAACATCAAAAACTATATCACACCATGGACGTACATGCACGGCGACTCCATCCGGGTATGACGCCGAAAGGTGTCTCTGCAGCTATACCTTCGTCCTCGCCAGCATTTGCTACTCCAGCGTTTCCTATCCGCGCGCCCGCACCCCCCGCCGGCCCAAAGACATCAGCCGTCCTGCCAATTGAAGTTCCCATAGTGAAATTCCGACCGTTGGCTGTCCGAGTATTTACGAAGCGACACAACCTTAACCTCAACTCACAAGCTTTGCAAACGCTGGCAGCCTTTGTTGGGAAGCACTGTGGAACGGGATGGCTGCAGGAGGGACTTGCAGAGAAAGTGTTGGAAGAGGTTGCGCGGCGATGGAAGAAGAATGGTGGCGCTTTCATTGTTGACGGCGAAAGCAAGGAGCTGCACGCCATATTGAAAGAGCTCGGGCACTGCATGGTGGGTGGGAAGATAACTCTGGCCGCCAGTGTTTTAAATCGACAAACGAGTTTTGGCATGAGCGGCATGAATCTGAATGCTGAATCTGCAGTGGACTCTGGAGCGGAACAGACGCAAGAAATTGAGGATGAAGAGATCTCACAGGATCCCCGCCAGTATCTCAGGGTAATCAGCGCCTTCGACCAGCCCCGCTTAACGTTCAACCATCTGAAGAGGCATTTTGAGAAGGTCCAGAAACCGGCAACTCTATTTCCTGATCCGGCGACACGTACGGCATTCTACAAACAGCGATACCACATGGTCCATCAGCGTTTAATGAGAAATGAAACCTTCCAAGCACCATCTAACGTTCCCGTCCGACACGCCACTCTCCAAAGATCCGCCTCAAGTTTTATACCCCAACAGTCCTACAAACTTTCCAACATTACAGACCTTCTCGGTCGGAGCGGAACCTCTCATATCTTGCTGGGTCTACTTACGCTCGCACCTGCGGGACACTATGCCATCACCGACTTGACGGGCAGTATCATGCTCGAATTGTCTCTAGCTACACCAGTACCTGAAAATGCATGGTTCGTTCCAGGCATGATCGTGATTGTTGATGGTACGTACGAGGAGGAGAGCATCAACGCATCTACAATGGTCGGTAGCAATACTGGAATCGGCGGCACGATAGGAGGAAAGTTTATTGCATCTACAATAGCGGGTCCGCCTGCTGAGCGGAGGGAGAAGACTCTGGGCATCAATGACGGAAAAGACATCGACCAATTCGCTGCTGCCAGTGGATTCGGCTGGGTCGACTTTCTGGGTGTTGGCAGTGAGAAGTCAGCTGGACCTCGAATGAGGCGGATAGAAGGACAAGTGTTGAAAAAGTCGGACGCTGGCGGCCGCGGCAGAGTTGTGGCTATTGGTGAGCTGAATTTGGATGTGCCGGAAACAGTCGAGGCTTTGCGAAAGATCCTCAGTACCTACGAATCTGACGAGCCTGGGACGACACCGATGACATTCATCCTCATGGGCAGCTTTGTGAGTGCGGCCGGGATGGCAAGGTATGGAAGTGCCGGCAGTATCGAGTACAAAGAGTACTTCGACGTGCTTGCGTCGGCACTTTCAGACTACCCAAGAGTCTTGTCCGCCGCGACCTTCGTCTTTGTGCCTGGCGATAACGATCCGTGGTCGTCTGCCTTCTCCGCTTCTGCTACAACCACCGTCCCTCGGCAGTCTTTGCCAGCAGCGTTGACATCCCGGATAAAGCGAGCATTCACGACGGCGAACGGTGAAAAGGAGAGGACACCAGCCACGGGAGTGGACGGCGACGTGGTCTTCACGAGCAACCCTGCCAGGTTGTCTCTCTTTGGGCCTGCTCAGGAGATGGTGATCATGCGTGATGACATTACCAGTCGCGTACGGCGGCAAGCAGTGACCTTTCCGGCCGATGTGAATGATGATGAGCACATGGAGCAGCTCGACGAGGTCATGGACATTGACGCTGACATTGCCGAAGCGGAGACCAACGAACCGGAGATTCAGCAAGCAGGACCTTCGAAAAAGATATCCGAGGAGGATGTGAAGACGGCAAAGAAGTTGGTGAAGATGGTTATTGACCAGGCTTACCTCGCCCCGTTCTCGAACCTCATTCGACCGACACTCTGGGACTATGCCCCTTGCTTACACATGGTTCCACTACCAACTTCCATGATCCTGATGGATGCAGAGGCCCCTGCATTCGCTTTGGGCTACGAAGGCTGCTTCGTACTGAATCCCGGCAAATGCCTCGTCGAGAACCGCAAAGGGCAAGCTCGCTGGGCCGAGTACGACGCGACTACCAAGAGAGGCAAGACCATGCAAATCAACTTTTGATAGAACTTGAATGACGGACATGATTTGATGCGTTTCACGAGAAGAACGAACAAATTGGAAGCTGGTACTTCTTCAACGTCCAGTATGGCCGCTTCGTGCCCTCCCACGTGCCTTGATCAGCCAGGTCCGGAACGTCCAGTTCTGTCCAGGCAACCTCGTAACCGCACTCCTGCAAATCCATGGATAGTATGTTCTTGTAGACGTCGTACGAGATCTGCCGGTCAGCGCCGAGGCCGTTGAAGAAGCTCCATTTCCCGCTGTCGGCCAGTAAACCGATGATATGCTCGTCAAACAACATCTTGAACGCGCCGTAGTCCTCGGCAAAGGTATCGAAGAAGATGGCATCGAACTGCTCGCCATCCTCAACCAGCTGCGGCACGACATCTTGCCACCTACCCTCGTGAACTTTCACGCCCGCCTTTTCATGCCATCCTTGTTCCCGCATCTCGGCAAGGACATCCGGGTGGGCTTCGACGATGTGGTGAGACTCAGGCTTCTTGGCCTGGAACATGCCATCCACGATCCCCATGCCGTGCCCGATATTCAGGACCCGTAGACCGTCCGAGGGCGAAAGTAAATCGGCCGTCTTCTGCATAATGTCCGTCTCCCAGCTCATCATGACGCCGTTCGCGTCCCTGTCGAGCAGAACGTCTGGCTGAAATGTGAGTTTGGACTTGAGGAATTCCTGGTTGCTTTCCGCTACTTCCGTCCCTTCCGTCCCCTCGGCATCTCCATCCTCAATCTGACTCGCAGCAGCAGCGTCGGCGCCAGCGTCAGCGCCGACGTTTTCGGTTTCCTTCTCTGCTTCACCCTCATCAGCGTCGTCGTCGTCGTCGTCGGCAAGTCGCTCGTACTCCTCAAGTTTACTCAACAACATCTCCGCCCTCGTCCCCGCATCGACCAGAACCTCGTAAGCCTCCCTCAAACCCAGCCTGAACGCAACACACCCCGGCGTCTCCCCGTTTGCATCCAGCGCATTCCAGATCGCGCCGTGTTGCAGCAACCACTGCACGGTCGCTTTGCACTTTTCGGCCGTGCCCGCTGACTCGGGGTTCGGTGCTACGGGTTCATCGCTGTGGCCGTTCAAGGATGCATGGCCGTTCGTCGAGGGCTGCTGGTTGTTGTTGTCGTTGTCGTCGTTGTTTTCGTCGTCGTCTTCGCAGGCAACTATGGCGGCGTGCAGGGGCGTGATTCCCGAGTCTGGGTCTTGGCAATTTACGAGGTGGGCGTCGGTTTTTAGGAGAGTTCGGATGAGGGGGATGTCGTGGTTTGTGGAGGCGAGGAGGAGTTCTTGGACGGGGAGGGAGATTGTGGTGGCCAGCTCGGGTGGGACGTCCATGATTGATTCGACCTGGAGCTCGGGCAAGGAAGTGGAAGATGTGAGTGATTGCTTCCTCGTTCAGTTTGTAGGCTTCTTTCTCTCGGTGGTCTTTGAAGGTCGGGGCAATTATGAATAATACGATCAGGTCGGAGGGTGTTCGGAATGAGTTTTCAAACTCGACGCCAGTGGTCAGGATTGTGTCGTAAGCTGAAGTCAAAAAATCCGTAAGTCGTCGCTCGGTGTTTTGATCTGTCCGGCTTCTCAGGTTTTGTCGTAATGTTGGAACGAGAATTCTCAATTTCTTGTCAGTGCATCGACACGCAGGTAACAATCACGTTGGGTGGAGCTGGACCTGCGAAAATCACGGACAACCCGCTTTGGACCCACCCAACTTCGCTTTCACTTTGACGCGTGGGGATATTATATTTCGTCTCACAAACCTGAGCGCTGGGGCCATAGAATTAGGTATGTCAATCTTTTATTTCGTGTTCTACGGCATTGGGAGTATGGTCTTACAATACGTGCAAAGCTTGATCATGAGATGAGGGATTATCGATTTTGGGTTCTAGTATTCATATCACGCAGGCAGTCAGCGCGTTCATCAAGCCACAATCACGATCCAGTCATTCTTCAATTCTCGTTCAGAGCCTGGACTGGCAGCTGGAACAAAGTCGAATGTGGAGACACCGTCTTCTTCTGTTGCCGATCCTTCCGCTTTTGCCTGCTTTGGCTGTCGCTTTTGCCCTGGCTTCGGCTTCGGCTTGCTTTTCGACTCAGCTTCCTCTTCGGCCTCCTTTTCGATCTTGTACTCGACCTTCGGTCCGGTACCTTTCTTCGGTAGCTCCGGCTCTTCGTCATCTCCATAATAAGTGCGGCCTTTCGCGAGGTACTTATCTTTGCGTTCCTCGCGATCCTCAATGTTGCTGACGGTTCCGCCGTACTTGGCCATGAAACCTACCTTGTGACCAAGCCTTTCGATGCCCCTGACGATAATCGGAAGATCTGTAATGGGGCAAAGCAGAGCACCGGCGCCGGTTGCATGTATTTCGGCCGGTCGCATCACCGGCATCTTATGGCTACCATTCCAAAGTCGCTCCGTAAGAAGTATCTTGAGGAGCTTGGCAAAGTTAGCGTCTGGTTGCCAGTCGCAATCTTCCGAATTCACGAAGAGTTCGAGGACAATATAGTTGCGCATGTTGACTCCCATGCGGTCTTGCTCGACAACAGAGAGTTTGCCCACAGAGACGGGCTTGGCGCGCAGCCAGGTCAATTGTTCGATAGTCTCGGGGAGGAGATCATCGATCGTGATGTTTCTGCGTGCAGAGTTATACATTGTCAATTATGCGGCGCGAAGGAATAGACGACGTGGTAGGCCGAGCTTAAGCAACTGGACGAAGGCGGTACATGGAAGTACGGGCCAAGTCAATGTAATACTGCCTGCTGGTGTCCTTGCTCAATGATCCAAAGCTAAGTATGCTTGGACGGAGCATCAGGAGTACATTTTCATCGCTTATATAAGCTAGCAGTTCTCATCTCACGTGATATGTCACGACTGTTGAACATCGGTGCTCAATGATCTGGAAATATCAAACACAGAATCCGCCAGGCCTGAGCCTACATTTCTGCAAGTCCGGGCGGGAGACACAGCTGTTTTTTATGCCGTCCTGAATCCGTACGCAGTTGCTCTAGCCGCGCCGCTCATTTTCTAAACTTCGCCCTCCGCAACAGTACTCGGAAAATCCTCGGCTCTGACTCTGGCACACTATCATCAGACGAGCTACCAAAGTCCATGGAGAGACGTGAAGACATTGCAATTGCAAACCCCTTCTTCGTCGCCATCCTCGTGTTGACATATCTTCGCAGCTTCACTGTTCAGGCCGTGGCTGCTCCTCCACCCACTCAAGCACCCGATCATAATCCCTAAAAAATCTCGCCATGTTATGATTGCGATCGGGCAATCCCCCGTCGCCCAAATCACGAAAGGTCTCAAAACTCAGATCCGGATTGCACATCAGCGCCTGCCGCACCACGTCCGCACAGTGATCAAGGTGAGCATGCAGCAATTCCTCCGTGTCCGTAAAGAACCACGGCTCTCTGCTTTGATAGTAGCCGCGATGCGTGTACTGCCACAGTATTTTGACGCAATGTAAGTGGTGGAAGACGCCGAGGTTGGCACGGTAGCCACCGCCTTGGGCTGGTGTGAACTGGACTGCGTCTGCGGGTGCGTCGACCTCTTCGAATTGAGTTGAGTTGATGCGGAACGGAGCGTCTAGTATCTTGGGTCAGTAATCCTCTCGATCAGAGGGACTATCTGACCAACGCTTCAAAAGTCGGTCCCAAGCTGCGTCTGCGGCTGGTCCGGGATGCCGGAATATGGCTGAGTTCTCTTCTTCGAAACGGCGCCAGACGCGCTCATTGCTCACGTGGCGGTCGTACCAGCCTGAAATTTGTGTCAGCTTTGTTCGTAAAGATTTGAATCTTTTGTGCATACTCAAAGGGCCTGTTTGCGCGTTACATTCTCTCATATTGAAGATCCCGTACAGACATATGGACAAAGAGAGCAGGAAGAAGCCCATTTGCACAGCCCAAAAACAGATGAGACCGTGGTCCGGAAAGACTCCGCGTCGAGCTGGCTCCCTGTTCTCTTCGTCTTCAAGGAGCCATCTCTCGGTGTCTGTGCTGTCGGACTTGACGGTCATATTTCTTGCGACGCGGACAATATTTTAGGTGAGTTTCTATCCGGCGTACTTTGAAGGTAGAAGCGCGGTGGACTGGACGGTGGGGGAAGGTCCACCAAGCAGAACCAACTCTCCGGCAGGGCACCTTTGCACGAATAGACGAGCTGCGGGGCTCGATATGGACACTGCAGATCAGCTTTTACACTCCGAGCAACATTGATGCATCGCTGCATTCACAAAAGTTCAGAGCCGAGCTGATATGCATGGTTGCTATTTCTTGTCCGGCTCAGCAAAGCTCAGACACGAGCCTCGAATGCTGAAACTATCAAAATTGGAAAGCAACGTTATTCAGCCTTGCGGCAGATCCTACACTCCACCACACAACTGCCATTCCGTCGTACTACAGTTCTTGGCTTTTCCATGATTTACAGCTATCTATGGCGGCTTAGCAAAGATCTTGGAGCCCAGCGGGATCGGCAGATCGCTTCCATCAGGGGTGTCAGGGATCTCGTTCTCCTTGATCCAGCGCTCGACGGATCCAATATCACGACATTTGTGGAAAGTGTTGAAGTTGGCGTAGGGATCTGGTGTGGCAGTGATCCACTGGTGAGGGATGATACCAACGTCAGCGTTGCACATAATATTCTGACGCAAAATCTCGATGCAGTGTTCTGCACAGAATTAGCTCTGGTCTGGAGACTTCCAAGGTAACCTTACGAAGATGGATCTTGACCGTGAAAGGGCGGTCGGTAAACACGGGCGCCATTTGCTCTGGCTTCTCTGGATTGTTGTAATAGTCTTGGTGGAGACCTTGTCGAAGCATGTTCAAACACTTATTTGCTGTCAGTCAAAGCAACTCGGCACAGAGAGCAGCCACGATTGGTCTCTTACATGCATATGATGGCTGAATTCGAGGAACCCAATGTATCCTCCACCGTACTCCGGTGTCAGTCGAGCAGCATCTTGAAAGTGCTCCTTCGCACCAGGCAGCTTCATGAACTCGTCCTCTGGAATGGACGCGTACTTGACATAGCCCCATTTGTCCCACGCAGCATCGAGCTCCGGGCTTGGATCGCCAGTGAACTCAGACGGATATCCTAGTGTCCCATTGAACTGAGTGAGATGCGGCGTGGGATCCATGTGCTTCAGAATCGGAGAGTACGGAGAGCTTTGGTACAAGCACATCTGGTCGATCTCTTTCTCCGACAGAGAGTGTCGACCGACGAAGAACATGGCGAGATAGCTGCCGGCCAGGACCAGCGCACCGACAGCCCAGAGGCCGTTCTTCGTAACCCGTCGGCTCCAAAGTTGGGAGGCGGGCTTTCGAAGACCGGTCACCAAGCCGTCCCGAGTGCCGGTGCAGCTCTCATCGTCGGAGTGCTCTTCATCCACTGGCTTCTCAATCGAGATGCGGCTGTACTGCTGGGCGTCCATAATGTGTAATATGGCTGGGAGATTGAACTTCATGAGAGGTGCGGACCACAGCGGTCTCGAAGTGAGCGGACGTGATGAACCAATACAAGCGATAGGCCAACGGCAAGAGCGAAAAGGCTCGGGAACCGATCTTCAGGGAGGATATGTAGCCCCGGACATCAGACCGACTCCTCATCGATCGCTGAAGCGTCCTGGCGAGTATCATCTTGCGGATGGCAACATCGAGGCGGGGTTCATCTTGCAGGTTTTCTTGTCCACCTCGAACGTGTCAACTCGTATGATCACACCAGGGAACGCGTCACCACAGGGAGATCAGTGATAATGCATGACAGGCTGTGATCGCATGTCACACCGGTGGTGAGAACCAATTTGTGACGATACGATAATTCAACCCGTACGTAAGTAAAAGTGCCGAGTAAGTTTTACCCGCAGCGCTAGCGCGAAGTTTGTGTCCACGTGCCGCCATCCACTTGTTAGAACTCTTCCACATTTACTTTCGCACATCTTCAGCTTCAAAGAGGGGAGCGTGGAGAATTTCGGACTGGTGCCATCACACCTTGCGTGGCAGTCTCTCTCTCGGCTTCATCGACTGCTCATCCGTCCTAAGATACGACATGATGTGGTCTGACGGCACGATTCTCCTCAATCATCGCCAGCTTCCGTTCTGAGCCGACCCATGTGAATCACGGGGCTGTTGCGGTCTCGATATTGTGCTGTTGACCGCTGTTTGGCGTGCGTCTAGTCGATCGGCAGCGCCAAAATGAGCGTTTTCTCAACCCCCTATATTTCGATTGTTTTCGTCAGCCGCTCCGTACTGTTCACCTGTCTGAGACGGCAGGTCCTGACACAGATCCAGAGATCCCTCAACTACTCTCTTCGAAGCTTACTGCCCGTCTCCGGTTATCCGCATTGGGTTCGATCGCAACTCACGATCCTATCCACCGCAAGCCGGTAGTTGTCTCCTCAGATCTTTTGCGGGGCCGTTGGGTCCGCAGGAACGAGCTCATCGAACACATTCCCCTCGGATGCCAAATCACGCAAGCTCGCACTACGTATGTCAGCTCTGGGAGCAGAGATCTGGGATCCCAGAAGACCATGATATTGCAGGCGAGGACGAGGTGGGGTCCAACTCGTCCCCCTCTCGAGCCAAAGTCACGACAGAGAGTAGGTAGGAATCAACGACATTTTCGACCTCACATAAAGAAGCCTATCGTCCCCCATCCGTGTTTGCTTCTGTCGTCTTCTCTCTACTTGTGTAACTTCAATCATCCCGCTGCCCCAGTTTCAATTTTTCATACCAAGCAACTTCTTAGCTTCAAGTTGTGAAGATGGTTCAAATCACTTTACTCGCTGCCTTGGCCACAGCCTTCTCCTTGGCCACCGGAGCACCGACACCTCACGTCCATGGTGCTGACAAGCGCACCAACATTTACCCCGGTGTCAAATACGAAGGCGACGTCGAGAAGCGCACCAACATCTACCCTGGCGTCAAGTACGAGGGCGATCTCGACAAGCGCACCAACATTTACCCGGTATCCTGGCCCAGCCGGGCGACCTCGTAGGAGATGAGCAAGCTAATAAGCATGCAGGGTGTCGAGTACGAGGGTGATGTTGAAAAGAGGACTAACATCTACCCGGTATCGGCTCCTTGAAGGTTGTCTTACAACGCAGATACTGACCGTCGTGACAGGGCGTCAAGTACGAGGGTGATATCTTCGAGTGAGCCATTTTTGCCTTGCGGGCATCCTCCGACCAGTCGATTGGCAACGTCTTGGACTGCCGCGAGGGCTCGCATGCGGAGAGACGCATAGGTGTCGAAGGTCGCGTGGTTATTCATTGGACGTCTATGGCATTGCTGCATTTCAATGTTCATCGGTAGAAGCCGATGAATGCAGCAAGGCGTGAGAGGGTGAGAGCATAGTGTAGCCAAGTAAACTTGATTTCCCTTGCATCAAGCTCATCAACTTTTGTGGATTCCCTTCACACGATCCGAAGTTAATCATAGATAAGCCTTCTAGCCCGGTAAGCTAGAAGACGAATCCCGACGCCTCTCCGTATCGTGCACGGTCGTCAACCTTGGTCCACACCAACCACACCACTTGTGCAACCTGATGATTACATCACATCAACACAGATCGGCGGATCAGCCGACTGAAGATTCACTTCATCGACACATGTGCTTGCGATTTCGGTCACTTGTGGTTTGCAGATCCATAACGTTCAGACTCCACAGATGTAGCGTCACCAAAAAGCACCCACGAATCAATAAGCACCATTTCGGAACGAGGTGAGCTATGACCACGCCGCTGACCAGCTTACAGGTCATCCTGCGCTACTGAGTCTTTAGCTCAGCCTCAATCATCCTGCAAGATCGAGTTCAGGGAGGTTGCGGGAACGGCATGAAGGCGTGGAATGTCGAAATGCTTTCTTTGGACCGCCAGCCCCTTTGGGACGGCGGGAAAGAGGTTCCATGCTCCGGTCCACTATTTCTTACACAGCCCCAAGTTTGAATGTCCAAGAATACAATACAGATGATGTGTTGTCTGATTGTAATTGCTATCCTCACTCCCTATCCTCCTGCCGCCTTTCTTCTTCGCGCCCGCCTCCGCAGCTGAGACATGGTCGAGCTGGCTTTCACATCGGACTGCCGTGAAAGTGGGATGGCAGTGCGGGGAGAGTACGATCTCGATCAACTCAGCTGTATTGCTATCGAGTCATCAGTGGAGCGGCTAGAAGGCAGTATCTTCGATCTTCCCCTTCTTTTCCCAGGAGACAAGTTTGCATCCGTCCCCGAGTTCTGCGCCCCTCGTCCTGTTTTGACAGCTTCAGTCTGAAGTCTCAAAAGCGTTTGACCACAATCAATCTAGATGTCTGGTACAATGTACCAAAGAGCCAGCTCGACAGCCTCGTCCGAGTCACTGCTCGACGACAAGGCTGGCTACCCACGACGAGCACCCCCAACCCACCGTCGCTGGCTCGCGAAATGCCTTCCTAGCAGCCAGCACAGATACTATTCCGAGTCCGTTCAGACCACCTCTCACGACCGCTCTCGCTACTGGACCTTTTTTGGCAAATTTTTCCTCACCATCTTCGCCTTCTGGGGCGTTCTAAGCTTGGTCTTCCAAAGCAAACAATACGTGGACAACCACAGACCCGTCAACTGCAACTGCGGCGCCTCCATCGCAGAAGCAAAGTCAATGGGCTGCAAATACGACTCAATGGCCGCCGCCTGGTTGCCCGAGGTCTGTCGCGACGACGAACTAAACGCCGAATTCAATCGCGAGGGCCCCGGGCCGAACGGCGAGTGGCCGTACTGGTCGGATCCGCATGCAAAACACCCTTTGACGCTTGACGATATGGCTTTGTTGGCAGATAGCGGTAAGCCGTTCTTCACGACTTGGGACTGGCATGTTGCGCACTGCTTTGGCTTCTTCAAGAAGCAGATTCGCGGCGGGTTTTCGCCGGCGAGTTTGGGAACGACGGATCCTTTTGGTCATATAGTGCATTGTCGTGAGTGAATGCGCCAGTTTTTTCCAGCGGCTTGATTGTTGATGCTGATATTGATTGCAGAGGAGATTGTGCATGGCGACCCCAACAAGCTAGTCATGTCTGGTGTTGGGCTCAACGCATCTTCCTTCACTTAAGGGGTCGTTTGCGCAACAGAGTCACGTCGCTATGGCGGAGAGAGAAAGAATAAACGCCCTAACAACACTGTCTTTACTTCAAAGCACGGCATGGTAGATGAAAAAGACCCAGAAATTGATCTTATACTGGCCAATGAAGCTGTATTTAGTTCCTGGTGCTACCCCCGACGGCGCCCCTTGCCTCAGGCGCCACGAGACGCACGTTCTCTCACATGTTCCCTTA
This sequence comes from Cyanodermella asteris, assembly GCA_900618795.1. Classification (NCBI taxonomy): domain Eukaryota; kingdom Fungi; phylum Ascomycota; class Lecanoromycetes; order Ostropales; family Stictidaceae; genus Cyanodermella; species Cyanodermella asteris. The sequence goes on from UYJD01000012.1 coordinate 976,550, forward strand.
CACATCCCTAACATGAGGCTAAGCAAGACTAGAGGAATTTTGTGGCATGTGGCATCATATTCATCAGTCTGTTGCGAACGGAAAAGCTCAAATCATGACTAATGACCGGCAAGCTCATCGTTGGTGAATCTGAGCTTCTCGGCCCAATCGAAGAGCTTCTCAAAATCCCGACACTGATGTACCTGGCCAAAGCCGTCCGGGCTGCCTTCGTCGCTACCTCGGGCTCCACTGCCACCGCCGAATCTACCTCTGAACGGCTCGAGTGAGCTGTCTGCGGAGCAGATGACGCTTTCGCGTAGATAGTCGAGCCAGTGCTTTCCGTGGCTCTCGCTTTCCAACAATGTACCATCCAGCGCCGCATAGAACTCCTTGTGCAACAAATACAGACAATGCACCTGGTGAAAGGCAGCCACGCCGTATTTTCCAGATCCATCGTTCTCTCGCGCCAAAACGAAGTCTGCGACCACTCCTGCCTCTTGGAGCTTGTGGATGGATACAAAGTCGCCTCCAGCAGGGAAGTACTTCATTCATGCCTCGTGCGTTTTGTTGCTTGGCGCCTTGCGATACATCGGTTCGATGTCATAGACTCGGCCAATATTGCCGAGAGGTGGGAGTTCAAGCTCTGGCAGATACGCTCTCAGGGTCGAGTGAGGAGAAGAGGTGAGCAAACCCAAGTATTAGTGGAGAGCAAATGTCAGGAGTACCAACAGTGAACATGCCAGGGCCACTGCGAGAGCAAAAGCTCGGCTTCTGAGACGTTGGAATTCATGGGAGGTGGAATGCTCGGTGTGCTCGTGGGGGAGCATTATCTGCTCATCGTCACTCAGCAACAAGCTGCGTTTTTCACGATGATGGCGAGACATGCCAGGTCGATGGGCGAGTTTCAGTCAAAGACGGGGTCTGGCCACACGAGTACTCAGAGCATACTTCTTTCACTTGGAGGAATAGATCCGGGTAAGGAAATTCGGGGCATAGACAACTACTGGATATTCAGACGAGACTCGTCACTGTTCGATCGGGGCCGGTGACTGCCACTGCGATCTCCGTCGAGGACAGTGGGAATAACAAAGGCAATCTTAGCCGCCATCCTCAGCCGACTTTTAACGTTTTTGAGTAGAGCTTTGGTACACGGGATGAAGCATTGGGTCAGCCACGAGGCTGTGGTCCTTCAGTGCAACTGTCGTGGCCATGGATCATCGTGGGTGGATCACAACGACGCCAAAGTCAATCTCTGGAACCTGTGCGCATGAACGAAGTGGCCGCAAGTGCCAGGGAAGAAATAATAATGGCCATTTCAGGAGTGGTGTCAACCTTGCAGTCACGTGCGCTGCGGGACGGCGACCGAGCCGTGTTTTCTGCCAACTTTAACACCAACCCTGACGAAACTTTACCGTCGACTTTACTTTCCACTAGCAGGGGTGAGCGACCGGTAGAATATGAAAGCTTGCTACCCGCACCCTATCCCGAATACTGCAGGGTCTCGCTTCAGTTCACTGGAGACGAGCACGTTTCCAATTGCCGAGCAATGTCTTGAAGAGGCCAACACACCAGGCCAATGGCCGTGGCAGTAGTCAGCACTGTCAAGACCGATACGCACGCCACCGTTCGCGAGTTCGGGAAAGTTGCCCTGAGATAGTTGAACCAAGAACGCTTCACGACTGAGGAATGTGCGGGGCCATCGCGGACAAGGCCAGACGCACCCACCCAGACTTTTTTTTCTCAAGCCAGTTCTTCCCTTCGTAGCATTCAGTTTCTGTTTTTCTCTACATGTCTTCTGCTGTGTGCAATCAGCAAAGTGCTGGTTGCAATCCCTCATGCCTTCGAAAGCGCTGTTCGAAGGCTCGAACGGAACGGGATACGAGAAACTTATTCAGGAAGACCGACCGCTCCACGACGAAAGGCAGAGGACAGCTGCTGTAGTCGAAGATGTACCCTTGATACCCTCCAGAGATTCAAGCAAGAGCGAACTATCACAATGGACTGCCGGGCTCATACTGCTCTGCAAGACGGTCATCATCGGCCTGGCTTTCTGGGGCTCAATATCTCTCGTACAGCCGCTTCCGTCGGATAGGTGGTCAGCTCCAGGAGTCGTCGACTGCAACTGTGGGAACAGCATCGAGGAGGCGATAGCCAAGGGCTGCAAATACGATGCCATGGCGACATCGTGGCTCCCACCTGCTTGCAGAGACGACGAATTGGCCGACGAGTTTGACCACGCCGGGCTGGGCCCGAATGGTGAATGGGGCTACTATGCCGACCCGCATGGCAATGTCAGCTACACCTTGGAAGAGGTAGCCATGCTCGCGGCGAACGAAAAAGATGAGGATCGGGGTTTCTGGACAACGCATGAGTGGTATGTTGAGCGCCCACAATCTCTCTCCCGGCTGATTGGAATCCATACTGACCAGGTTTCGCAGGCATATTGCTCATTGCATGTTCTACTGGCGCAAAGAAAGCAGGGCTCGACTGTTCGGCAAGTCAGGCATTGAGCAAAGCTTCTCGGGAGAATACCATACAGATCACTGCAGAAGCATTCTCTTGAGTTGCCGGCCGCTGCAAGAGATCAATACGCTGTCCCATGTTGGGCTCAATTCAGACATTCAGGGCGATGCTACCTGGTCACTCTTGTCGCAAAATGATACAAGTTACGATTCAGTCCGGGACCGTAAATACCTGTTTGTGTTTTCATCTCAGACATATGTACATCACACTACTTATGCGAGCAAATTTGGGCGATGTGAGCCGCCATACTGCCTCGTTCCTACTCGTCAAAGTCATAGTTGCTGGGGCCCGGGCGCACTCCTGTATGTTCCGTGAGTATATCAAAGAGAAACAGTGGCAGAAGCTGTTACCTCGTCGATCAAAGCCTTGCGGAACAAGTTGGATAGTACCACTGTCGGTTTCTGGGCAATGCGTGAGCACTTTTACCTACGAGGTTCATCTCGGCTTACCAGTCTCAACGGGAATCGCAAGAGCGTTAAATGTTCCCAGGAATGCGAAGAACATCGCCCACAAAGTGGTCTGCATGGTGAGCAGGTTTGTCGATTATGGCAGGGCACAATGAGACGATTATTCAAAGGTTGGAAGGATTAAATAGTGAAAATGACTGGGCGGCCGAAAAGTGCTGGCAAACCTCAAGGGCTCAGAATTGAGTAGCATCTATCACGATGGTAGATTGATACCGCACGTCCAACCATAGCCTTCCAGCACGATTCGGGCAGACCGATTGCAGGCGCAGCGGTGCAGCAATCATCTACCTCACAGACATGGCGGTGGACTAGTACGACCCGTCTCATCCCGCCCGAAAATCGCACCTTGGATAGCTTCACCATCGCATGGCACCGTTGAACGCCAGCCAGCACACCAGTCTAAATAACGTTGATCGGCGGACGTGTACGCGATACAGCTCGGGGCACGGGGCTTGCTGGCGCGCCTGGTTGGTAGCTGAGAATCTCAACTTTAGCATTCCGGATTGAGCAGACTTCTCGTGAATGCATACGTGGGCTCAATCGTCAAACGTCCAAACGTTAATCAGCATAAACTTGCATGCTCGTGCACACTTAGAGCCCCAGGACTGGGATTCGTGCGACCTGGCACTCTCTCAGCTCTCTCCGCTGTCCACATTGGGCGTAGCGCCAGGCTCATCTTTAACCGCTTCTGCACAGTCAGAGCTCGTGTCGTGAGCTAGTAAGCATACAGCGCTGGGAAAGTAGTGGAGGAAAGATGGTTAATAGCATCCCCTACTCTACACATGACGCCACGCGAAAATCTCGCCGGTATATGCTTTTTTTTCTGAGGTTATGCGTGGGTAGGGTTCTTTTGGTGGGCCTCTTATGTTGAAGATTCTCAGAGAACGTGGTCGTCTTACCGCTCATTTCAGATTCACAAGGCCTAAATTGAATTCAAGGATAGGATCTGTCACGGAC
>UYJD01000012.1:988175-1008388 GCA_900618795.1 Cyanodermella asteris
GTCTCGGTAGATACGTTTGTCCGTTATTCGGTACATATAAGGATCGGCTCTGTTAGTCCTCTTCGTCTGGCCAGACGAGGAACTGTCCACTGTGCGAACGACGAATTACGAACTCACACGGGTAGCCACAAGCATAACGTGTAACGTGAACGATGAGAACGTGGCATAACGGAGCAGATTGGTCACGTGAGCCGCCATTTTTACTGCCTATCAAAACTTCCATGAGGCGACTTGCCGAGCATTTGTACCACCTGTCTCGCACGGGCATATCCAGGGGTAAAGGATGACATTACGAACACGCCGAATGGCAGTCCGAGCACAGGAATCTCCAACTGTACAGGTTGAGGAGACCGGATTGTGTAACGCACATCGAAGCCCTCTAACCTCGTCTCTGTCGTCCAAGTTTGGACTTTTGCAGGCACCTTTGCATGCCAGTCCGTCGATGCCTTCACACGGCGGCCGAAATCTCTCCTACATACGTTGAAGAGCTTGCGGGGAAATGCAGCACTTTTCATTGCTGGCTGGTGTCGCGACTTGGCGCATCAAACCACGCAAACCGAAGTGCCTCTTTGGCGCATGCTCTAATTGCACTGCAGGGACACCGGTATCCACATCTGCTCCACATATCCTGAACACGCATGGGTGCTGGAGCCTCAGTCCGTGAGCCTCAGGCACATGGCTCGCATCGTGATTCCAACTTATCACGCGTCGCTCGACGAGGATGCCGCGGATAATCGCATCCTCCTGCACCCACCCTGTGTTTCCGTATACATACTGTCCCAGCGATGTTTTCTGTGCACCTCCCATCGCGTTGTTAGCGTACCAGTCCTGACGCGTCGACGGTTTACCTAAGAGAGAAGAAAAGTCACCAATAATCGTAAGAGACCGATTAACGTTCGGAAGCTAAAACCAAAAAGGTCACGCCGAGCCATTGAACGAGGTGCACGAAAAACCTCGTTGCGATACTGTATTTATGCGGCTCGGGACTGCTCTCGCAGAATCGGGCTGGGCTCTGCTTCTTCTCTCATGGTTCAGCGATGATGGAGGTGCTTGGTTGCTTCACCGACTGATTGTCCCTTTAATGTTGGCTGCTGTTCACTGATTTGGCTCTTCGACTTTCTCGCCCGCTCACTCTCGTTGTCGCGTGCAAAATCTGCACTCGTTTGAAGCATCCATATCTCGCTCGTTGAACTTGTCAATCTTCTGAGTGTTGAGATGGCTTCGTTCATGAAGCTCGTGGTGGCTGCGATTGCTGTGGCGTCTCCAGTGATCGGGTCGGTTTTCAGCTCGTGCAACCCAACTAACGCCTCTTGCTCACCGGACGTCGGATTGAATCAGTGGTCGTATTCGGCTGACTTCACTGGGGCCGATGCCTCAGGAGTCTTCGCTCAGAGCTGGAATACAGTCCCCGGGACAAAACTGTCATTCGGATCTCAAGGCATGGTGTTCAACATCTCCGATTATGCTCAAGCTCCAACTGTCACAAGCAACTTGTACGTCTTCAAAGCAGTTCAGATTTCCCTTTGCAGTTGTTAACTTCTGGTCAGCACATTTCTGTTCGGACGTGTGGACGTCAAAATGCAAGCGGCGCCGGGCACAGGGGTGATCAGCTCAGTCACTCTGCAGTCAAATGACCTCGACGAAGTCGACATGGTGGTAATGGGTGGCAATGCAACATCGGTGGAGACAAACTACTACGGAAAGGGCTCAAACAATGTCGCGAGCCATGTGGCAGCCGACTCGCCACAGACCAAAGTCCACACATATTCCATCGACTGGACCTCATCGAGCCTTGTGTGGTCGATTGATGGTCAAACTGTTCGCACTCTTGCCTACAGCGACGCCAACGGCGGCCATTCGTTCCCTCAGACTCCAATGGCGTTGAAGCTAGGAAGCTGGGACGGCGGCAAGCCTGGAGGCCAACCTGGAACCATCGCCTGGGCCGGTGGCTTGACAGACTTTTCCAAGGGTCCCTTTGTCGCTTACATTGAGTCCGTCACGGTAAGCAACCCATAGTCCAGACGGCCATTTGCTTTGTTAACAGACTAGATCACGAACTACAACCCGGCCAACTTCTACCAGTGGTCAGACCGGACCGGCAGCTTTTCATCAATCAAAGCGTCAAACACCAGTAGTAACTCCAACGACACTGCGGATACTGGAACCGTCACTGCATCTTCAATCGTTGGTGGACCGACGCTCGTATCGGCAACTGCGGTGTCGGCGCAAGGTGCGGCGCAGACGGGGCCGAAAGGTTCGGATGGCTCTGGCTCTAGCTCGAGCTCAAAGGGACTGGCGGGCAAAGTGGAGGTGAATCTTGGTCTTGGAGCGATTGGTACAGTCGTTGGGCTCGTTACATTCGTGCTGGCACCCTGGTTGTGAGCGGACATAATTGCTGTCGAGGATGCGATCCCTGGGGACAAGCGCCTAGACACGCCTAATAAGACCTGCATGTTAATAAATATCTACGAATGCTAATATCTTTGCTCGTGGCAAGAAATTTAGTCGCCCACAAATTTCTCGGAAGTGTATTTGAGCATGCTCTGAACATCGGACAGTAGTCAAGGCTTGTACAAAAACCACTGGATGCCAAGTTGACATCATCAACATTGATAACAGGGTACAGTCAGCATACTCACAGCTCAAAAGGATTGGTGTCTTGGTCTCGTGTCCACACAGCTCTTGGTCGTACAAAGTGCCCGCTCTTACTCAGCAGCCAGCGGCCCGGGCATCGCTTCTTTCTCCCTCAGACCGTCACCAACTTGTCTCTCAATTTACCCGGGCAATAATGCAGGGGACCCCACGCACTTTTGACCTATCACAAGCGGCACTAATGAGATGCTATCCACGTAGCCGTACAAAGTCGCGTCTCGCGGTACGTCGGGTGGGTTCGTTGGTATGGGGAAACTAACCCGCGACGTCCCACGTGCTTTCTCGTGGGGGTACCAGCTTCAGGAGCTGGAGATGAAATGCTCCCATAACGTCAGCAGGTGAGGCTGAATGATGTTCTGGTCTTGTATGTCTTTATGTCTGTTCATTCATGTTGTTCTTGTCTTTTTCACATATCTCTCATTTAGACAGTGCCTGATTCAAATCCTTCCAACACCCTCATCATGGCCACCGGCTTTCTCAAAGTCGACGGAGACCACATAGTCGACTCCCGAGGCAATGAAGTCATACTCCGCGGAACCGCCATCGGCGGCTGGATGAACATGGAGAACTTCATTACCGGCTACCCCGGACACGAACACCAACATCGAGCATCCATGAAAAAGGTCCTCGGCGAAGCCAACTACAACTATTTCTTCGACAAATGGCTAGAATACTTCTTCACCGATGCAGATGCCGCAAACCTGGCCAGCATGGGTCTCAACTGTCTACGCCTGCCGTTCAACTACCGCCACCTCGAAGACGACATGAATCCGCGGGTGCTGAAGGAAGAAGGCTTCAAGCATCTCGATCGCGTCGTAGACATTTGCGCAAAGCACAAGATCTATACGATTCTCGATATGCACACGGCGCCCGGCGGACACAATGGGGACTGGCATTCTGATAATCCGTCTAACTATGCACAGTTTTGGGATTACAAGGATCATCAGGACCGGTTCGTGTGGCTGTGGGAGCAGATTGCCGCCCGGTACAAAGACAATGCTTGGGTGGCCGGCTACAACCCGATCAACGAGCCCTGCGACCCTCAGCATGTCCGTCTGCCGGCACTATACGACCGGATAGAGCCTGCAATCAGAGCCGTAGATCCGCACCACATCCTGTTCTTGGACGGAAATACATTCGCGATGGAGTGGGTTGGATTCGACAAGGTACTTCCAAATTGCGTATACGCGATCCACGACTACTCCACCATGGGCTTCCCCACCGGCGAAAGGTACCAAGGAACTGCAGAGCAAAAAGACAAGCTAGAAAGACAGTTCAAGCGAAAAATCGAGTTCATGACAGAGCACAAAGTGCCCATCTGGAACGGCGAATTCGGGCCCGTGTACAACGACCCACGCCACGACACCGACGCAGAAGCCTCGAACCAAGCTCGCTACAGCCTGCTCGGCGATCAGCTGAAGATCTACGACAAGTACAGAATCCACTGGAGCATCTGGCTGTACAAGGACATTGGCACGCAAGGCATGGTTCACACCAGCCCGGACAGCCCGTGGAACAAGACGATTCAGCCGTTTTTGGACAACAAGAAGAAGCCGTTTCAACTCGATGCTTGGGGCAAGTATCCGAATCCGGAGGCGGCGGCGGCGTTCAAGCCGTTGATTGATTGGATCGAAAAGATCTGTCCGCAGGCGAAGGATGCGTATCCGACGCCGTGGACGGTGGAGAGGCAGCTTGCGAGGGCGGTGATGCAGACTTTTGTGGCGAGTCAGTTTTCGGACGAGTTTGCTGAACAGTTCAGGGGCTTCGAGTCTGAAGCTGATTTGGATAAGCTGGCGAGGAGCTTTGATTTCGATCAGTGTGTGCAGAGGGACGGGTTGAACAAGATTTTGAGAGATTTTGCAAAAGTCCGCTCCAGCTAATCTTGAATTTTTCGATCCGCAAGGCTGAATAACCAAGATTGTACCAAGCGTACGTGAAATCCAAGCTTAAACATCATCTCGCCCCCATTGACAGCTCCATGGCTTCACGACCGCTCCAAGCGTCGATGATCAATCGTGCTCTCGATTCACATCTTCTCCACCGGCACAACCTCAACTTCCTCAACACCCCCCTTCCTCTTCGTCACCATCTCCTCCCCCTCAAAGGCCCGCGCCGTAGCCCCCAACCCCACCCCCTTCGCCAACGTAACACTCTTCTCCGTCGCCGCCGCGCCACCAACCAGCGCATCCCCCTCCCCATCAAAGATCTTGGCAATCTCCTCCAACGGCGTGTTCTTGGTCTCCGGATAGAAGAAGAAGACGGTCAAGAGCTCGAAGCCCAGCCAGACGCAGTAGAAGATGTAGTACTTCCAGCTGATGTTGTTGAGCGCGATGGGGTTGACGTATTGGTTGAAGAAGAGAGCGACGTCGACGGTCAGCCAGACGACGGTCATGCCTTTTGCGCGGATGTTGTACGGGAGGATCTCGACGGTGTAGCCGACTAGGAGGCCGGAGTAAGCGAGACAGTAGCTGAGAGTGTTAGTATACGGTGTTGGAATAAAGGGAGGTTAGCAGGGAGGGATGGCGGCGGCTTACAAGAAGTAGAAAATGTAGATGAAGCCGATGACCGCTTGTGCTGCACGAGGATCGTGGTCGATTGCGTATCGAGCAGAGCAGATGGTCCAGGACGTGAAGGATAGCAGCATGCCGGCCGTCGAGGCGATGAACAGTGGTCGACGACCAACGCGGTCGACGAAACAGGCCATTGTGCATGCGATGGCGAACGAGAAGATCTGCAAGACGCCATTGATCACATCCTGCGTCGTCGCATTGGTGTATCCAATGTCGTTCAACACAATGTGGATGTAATAAGAAACCAGACCATTGCCAGACCACTGACTGAACAGACCGGCAGTGATACAAATGAGCATACGATGGCGGTTTCCTTTGGTCCGGACAAGTTCGAGCCAGCTGGTGGAAGAGAATTCTTTCTCGAGCTTGATGGTGTCCGTAATCTCCTGCATTTCGAGCTTGACTAGAGTATCGTCCTTGTTCCCGTTGGCATGGCAGTCCGCGAGGACCTTGTGGGCTTGCTCTTCCTTCCCGTGAGCAATAAGCCACCGGGGTGATTCGGGAACGAACCAAACGAAGAGAAGCTGCAGAACCGAAGGGAACGCCTGGACGATGCTCGGCACACGCCACGACCAGTCGCTCGGGATCTGTAGCGTACCGAACGTCAACCACGCCGCGACGATTGCGCCGAGATACCAAGTCGTATTGTAGATCGACGTGAACGTGGCCCGATGCTGCGGATGGACGAGTTCCGTAATGAGCAGAGGCGAAGCGCCGTGCGCAATCGCCGTACCGAATCCGATGAAGAAGCGTCCCGCGATGAACATGGAGATGTTGGTCGAGATGGACTGCAAGACCACGCCCAGCAGCATGAAGACACATCCGATCACGATGCCCGTGCGGCGCCCGAGCCAGTCGGCTGCGTAGGGAACAAATGGTAGAGCGCAGATCGAGCCGATGGACATCATCGAGCTGAGCAGACCGAGCGTGCTGCTCAGCGGGTGGCCGAAGTAGTCTTGCCAGTATTCGAGGGTTTGGAGACCGTTCATCATTGAGCCATCGTAACCGTTTGTCGCCGAGGTCAAGACGACGAACATCAGGCAGATGTATGTCTTTCTGAGTGCGGCGTCCTACTGATGTGAGCATTTGCTGTGGTTGATGATTGTGGGCATCTTACTTTGTACCAGGTCACTTTCGGAAACTCTTGCCCAGCAAGGGTGAACGTCGCCACCCCGGGAGGGATCGAACCAGCTCGTTCCTCAGCCATCTTGGAAGACATTGTGCTGCGCTGGTTCTGGGCGGTTGGACCTTGACTGAGAGTCAAATGACAAGTTGCTCGATGTCGAGGGTGCTCGGGAGAGCTCTGCCGGAAGCAGATGAATTTGTAGCTGATTTATAGAGGCGGTCAAGCCATGCCGGCTAGGCGGGGCAAAGGGCATCGAATGCAGTCAGCTGGAGTCAGCCGTGTCCAGAAAGCTGCATAGACTAAGAGCTTGAGCCTACACGGCTATATTAGTGCAATTCAAGCGGGTGCTCCGCTGATTTGATGGCAAAATGGCCTACAAATGAAGGCCACTTGAGACACGTGAAGGTAGACTAGGGTATCCGAGCGGGCGCAACCCATTGTGCCACATCAGAGGACGTGGCGTGTAGTAACAAATGGTTTGAACAACGATAGCAACAGAGCAAGTAGGTCGAATTGGAAACATGATCAACAAGGGAACGTATGGCGAATGTCTGGTGCTGGCACTACAAACCACCCATCTCCACTGCTTCATCACCGACCATCAACGCGTACGCGGCAGGATCGCTTGCATAGAAGCTTTGACATCGTTGGAAGCCACCCCATGGGGAATCCAATGGACAGTCGAGCCGCCGTTCCATCGAAGGAACATGTTGAGATCGGCTGACGGTACCCGTGGCCAGTTGGAACATTGTCGGCCGTTGTGACTGCAGCCACAAAGCCACAACACTGGCCGTGGGATATAAGAGGCCACTTGTCGAGGAAGCCGACCGGGGTTTCGGTCATCGAGACGTTGTCATTCACCCGGACGTGGCTGATTTTACCCGGCACGTTGAGCCGTTTCCCAGACGGGAAACGCAGGCTTGACGACGTGACGCCGCCGACAAGCGTTTCCCTTTTCCATTGTAGTTTCGCGCTATTTCCTCGGATTCTTTCTTCTTTCGCATAACGCACGATTACAATAATTGGATGTCCAGGAAGGGGAGATTTCATGTCTAAATTTGTCAAAACTGAAAACCTGAAATTGTACAAGGCGTTGTGAATGAAGCCGCAGGCAACTTTGTAGTGAACATCAAGCTACAACACTCCAACCACATGAAAAACATCTGTCCATGTTAATTCTCACCCACGAAAGGTGCTACGGCCGACATGCTCCTCACGCTCTGCCGCCTCACCCGTGCAATCTTTGCCGCCTCCCTGTCTTGCCTGAGTGCCGCATCGATCACCTTCTTCCGTCGAGCCTCCTCGACCTGAGCCTCCTCCGATCCGCCCCGTACCAGCTCTGATGACTTTGCCAGCGCAGAGCCGGGGTGCACTTCCTCCTCCTGCCGCGCATCCACCGCCGGCGGCATACCTTCAATCGCACCGCTCACATCAGCTGGAAACTGGCCGGGCACTCGATTTTGGCGCGCGACTAGCCTGGCCGGGTCGGGGCGTCTTCTGCAGATGCGCGGGAACAGTACCAGAAGGTCATCGGGTGCAGAGAGGGGAGGTTCGCCCGAGGCTGTGGGATCCATCTGAGACAACTCAGATCCGTGCTCTTCGTCGAACTCCTTTGTGCGTGAACGGGAATACTGGGCTGGTTCGAGCATCATTTGGGCTTCGAAAGCGCTTTCATCGGTCATGGCGCGGTCCCACACCTTGGCAGATAGGTGAAGAATCTCGATCAAATCCGTCTTGAATCGTTCTGCATTGGCGGGCCCGATGACAGGCCGAAGGACGGAGTGAATAGACTCGTACGCCTTCCCGACACGGGTGAACTCGCCATTTGCTGATGGCGCATCATGAGACGCTCCCAATGCTGCACTGTTCCCCGATCTACGTGATCGAAGAGCTTTGCATATCTGTACACGACAAAATATCTCCTGGTGGCTTCCCAGTTGGCTCACGGTTGTAATGCCTTCGTATATGTCAGCAAGCAACTCAGAGGCCAGGGGCTTTTCGATCACGTAGTCGGACGAAAATGGCTTCCACATCGTATTGGCGATCTCCCGCATCACCACACGTTGGATGTGCACGCGACACAGCAGCTCCGAATACTCAGACTCGGTAAATGGGACAGCTCGGAATAGTTCGTCGTTCTCACACATGCTTTGACGGATTGAGCCAAGATCCTATATGGCGCATTAGCCGGATTATGAGTCTGGCCCAGATCAGATCACGGTCTGCTTCTGGGTACCCACCGTAGGCGCCACGTCCCCAAACTTCCGTAGGCATTCGGAAGCCAGAGCATAGACTTTCTTTTGGATGTTTTCGAAGTCGGCCCGACTTGCTGCGGTCAGATTCTACATCGGTCAAGCTCCTCTCGACATGTGACTTACTACTCATCCAGATCATGTGTCTCACAAGTGAACTTGGCCTTCTCGTCTTTCAGATCTTTGACCTGACCTTCGAGTAAATCTCTCAACCACTCAGCGCGCTGGAGATCCGTCTCGAGATTGTTCATCGTGTCCTCCAACTGCTTCATCCTGCCCTGGTCTGCATTAGCTCGCTCTTGCACGCGCTTCAGACTCTCCTCTAGTGCATCCCTTTCTCGCTCGACGTCGTTTCTAATTTGTAAAATTCTCTTTTCCGCTTCTTCTTCTCCTTTCTGGGTCTTGCGGCGGAATTCGTCTTCCAATCTGGCCCTGTATTCTTGTCGCTCGCGCTCAAGTTCCGCTCTTTGTTCGTTCAACCTCAGAAGTTGTTGTTCCTCCCGCTCAGCTGCTGTCTGCTCAAGTTCAGCCCGTCTGTAATCAAGGTCTTCAGACTTCTCGTCGACCCGTTTTGTCGCATCCATGTATTCTTTCTCTGCACTGTCGGCCTGTCGTAATGCTGCCTCGTATCTTCGATGAGAGTGCTGGATATCATCCGCCTGCTCTCTGTTCTCCCTGTCAAGTCTCTCATTTTCCTTCATCACGTCTTGCACGCACTCCAGCTCCTTGGCAAAGTCCGCGTACGTGTCTATGAGGCCTGGAAGTGCTGACTGGACGGCTTTCAGTGTCTTGACGAAAGCCCACGTGCCCTTTACTCTCGGGCAAAGTTTTTCTGCAAGCAAAGCGAGGTCAAGGGGGGTGTCGGCATCTTTATCTCCGACAGTGTCCATGTTCGCAATCTTTGCCTTCTTGCGCGACGCTTCGCCCTTCTTTCCTGAAGACATGGCGCGTGATGAGGCCCTGCCAAAAGTGTTGGACTGCTGGCCTGAATCCTCGTCCTCGACGTGACGCAACGAGAAAAGTTTGGACCAGAATCTCGACGGCGGTTCGGGACCAGCGGGTTGCGATGAACCACCAAGTAAAATGCGCTCGCGATTTGATCTGGCCATCAATAAGCGGGTGTCAGCTTTCGTATCAAATGCATGACCTGTCACATTAAAGCAAGGTCCAACGATGGATTTAGTGAGGGATCAACTATGGGAGCACGCCATCTCCTCAAAGCACATGGGCTCGACTTCTTGTTATAGCGCTGGAGCGGGGAGCGTCAACCAGAGTCCCAGATTGGTGTAGCGAATCATCAATGTTGCGAATTGGCAGCCTGCAAGTTGCAATGGCATCAGCCCTAGTGGAACGCATGAGTAGCTTAAAATGATAGAGCTCCGTCCATGCCCAATTGGACATGAAGACTCCTCTCCTATGCCTCAATATACCACACATGAGCGGTGTTTCTCGCAAGGCTGATATGAGACTTGTGTGTTCCGCGCGTAGGAAATATCACCCTCGGAGTGAGTTGATGGGAGTGAAAGGCGAGTAAGTCGGCTGCTGGCAAGTTACAATTGGCCATCGTTACCCCACAGCGGGTCGATTAGTCACGGCTTCGCTGGTACGCGCGCTCCAGTCGCATAGTGGTAGACCGCATACAGGAAGAGGCGCCAAAGTTGGTGGTCAGGTGGACCTGCCATCCAAGTTCTCCCCATGGCACGATTCCATGCACCTGCGGTCTCCAAGCGCCATGATATCGACGTAGATTGCAAGTGCCTCGTCGACTGCAGACGGTTCGTGGAGCTTCTCTGAAGACTCGACATTGCGCACGGCGGTGTCGAATTGGGGCTACTTGAGCGATTTCAAAGTTGGCGACTAGGTCTTAGAAAAGGTGGTCCAAAGGCTTTATCTGGCCTACGAATCATGCTTCCACGCTGCTAGTCGAGCGGCGACGAGATGACCAAACAAGGCTACGGCCCGAATTGTGTGTGTCGCGAAAGTTGGCATGATTGGCCCGGGACAGCATTCGAGACATGAGTGTGCTGTTCGTGCAGAAATTCCCGAAATCCGACTTCGATGGGGCACGCACACTTCACGCCATCGAGGGTGGAAAGGCAGTCCGTAGGCGTGCTCCTCATTTCTCGATTTGCATCGCGGTAAACGTGTATCACATTGTGTACTTACTGTTTTCTTGTGGATGATAGGGAGGCGGCGACTGTCAACAGCAGAATTGGTCGTCGTAGCAGACTTGATTTCCTGGGCCGCAGGAAGCACAACCGCCCCCCGTCAGACATCAGCCATGCTATGCGCAAGCCACGAGGCCCAATATGCTGACTCTCTTTGGCTATTGTTGTCTCGTTCCAATCGTCATCACGTGTTTGAACGTGTTGTTGACCGCCGAAGTACTGATGCCTCTCTGAGTCTGCGCAGTCTGTACACCGATGTGAGGCGTCTTCGTCACACGATGGGCCCAAAGGCTCCTGTCCTTGCCAGCAACCGGTGACTCAATTTCATGACAATCGAGGCCTGCGCCCCAGATTGAGCGTTCAGCAAGCGCGCGTTCAAGATTTTCTTCATGCATGATGTCACCAAGCGCCGTATTGATGAGAATTGAAGCCGATTAAATCATGCTCGGCATCTTGTGAGCGACCATGTTCCTGGTAGTATTTGTCCAAGGTGCGTGAATGCTGACTGTATCTGCTTCTCTGAGAACCTGCTCGACTGACTCGGCTCGTGTATGCGGGACGTCGGACCACGATGTCGAAGGCATGATAGAACGTCCATACACTAGAACGGGAGCTTCCAAAGCTCCATAAGATACCTTACCGGTCTCCTTGCCACTGTAGCCCATACCTGTAATCCCAATCATCCTGTTGTGCAGTATCGACCCCACACAGTTACCTTTATGAAAGGTCTAGCCATCAGCCTGGCGGGATGCTGATGCTCATGGCGTTGCGCGCCACCGAAGTGGGAGGGCCGAGGGCGAGCTCTGCTACTGCCCGAGCGCTGACACCGCCAGTGTTGTATACTTTGATGTCGCGTTCTGCGCAGAAGGCGGCGTTGATTTTGTTCATGCCGAAGCTCTGCTTTCCGACGACGCGGAGACTCGAGCACGATGCGATGTCTTGAGCTGTGAGGGCTGATTACCGGACCAGGGAACAGCGTATATGCTGTCTCCAGTCGACATGCTCGGGATCGCTTGGTAGGATTACTTTGAAAAGCGCTTGAGCGCGAGGAATGGCTTCTTGGTGATTGAAGTTCAGTACATGGAGAGTCGGCTTTTCGGAGATCGGTTGAGCTATGGGTGGATATGTGCGACTGCATAGCGATCACGGAACAGAGCTCACGGGCTCTTGATGAAGCATTTCGACAAGGACACGATCCATTCCATCCGATACATAAATTGAGCAAAAAGGCGCTGCTGGTGCCACACCGTCAACTCCGTAAGTACTACCGTTTTTAGCAGAGGGGCGTTGTGGGCCAGACACAATAGAAGCCCTGACGCCGAACTCCTTTTGATGTATAGTCTCGTGCAAATATGAAAAGATTTGATTCAAACTTTGCAAAGAACTTTTGAAGTGACGTACATGCAGAGTACGACCAAGTTAGGGCTACCGTCGTCTGGAATCTACAATGTGCGACCAGCCAGACCCATGAAAAGATGCATATGCACAACAGGCCGAAGATCAACAGGCAGGAATTGTATGCAAGTGTGAAAAGAAGACGAGATCTTCAATCAAGGTTCAGGATGGCGGTTGCAGCCAAGACGCGAAGCGGGTCAGGCCTCGCACCGCCTGCTACTTAAATCTTCAATCACCCTCGAGGAACCACGTCAAGCTCGTCACTCCTGCTCAGAACGGAAAAGTTTACCGTTCATTATCTTGCCATCTGTTCGCTCGATGCCATATGCAAGCTGCGAAGGCTGGCAGCCGGTGACGATCGCCAGTCCTTCTCACACAAAACGATGTTTCTGACAACGTTTGCAACGCCACGCATGTCTCCAAGCGTCTCCGTGGCAAGTGTACACAATAAGGAATGCTGTGGTGTCGTGGTCAATGCTATCCCCTACCGCGAAATTTTGACTTGCCGAAGGCAGTCCGGATTGAGAGAAGTTTGACAGCCGATGCCATTGCTGCTACCCCCTTATCTCAACGCTATGATGGAGGTTGGTCGCCCTAGCAGTCGGGCATCGTGCGATCGCAGACGCTACAGTTGAGCATTTCCAAATTGACGGCAGAAAATCATGGACAAATTTCCGGCCTGGCGGAACTGCTACTCAGTCGCACCTGTGCAGCCGGACGTGCCAACATGTGAGGCTCTGAATGTTTCGGCATCGGGCAGCCATTTCGTCAAGGTTCCTCGGCGTTGAAGCTTAATCTGATTTTGGTTCTCAGAACATCGCCTGCACCATTCGAGCTCCGGGCTATTTTCACCCGTTTTGTTTTTTTGTTGATGCTTGATCCGTCCCCAATAACGGTTGAGACGATCAGATGCCCTAGTTGAAGAATATGCTCGCATCAAATGACGCCTGCGATGCGGCGTTGTACTTGATTCCCTGAAAATCTACCTGCGGGACAACCGTGATCGTCAGCTTCGAGATCCACTTTGGATGCATGTTTCTCGCCAAGACCCTCCTTCGATGTGCAAGATAGGCTCGGCGGAAACAATCGTGACTGTCACCGTCCCAAAGTCCGAATAAAGCTTTGCCCATGGCCTCAAAGAAGCAAGCCAGGGCTACTGGGTTTCTCCTCAATTGACATTCGTACCCATTGAGCTGACCGAGCCCAGCATTGCCTCTGAAGAGGTCTTAATATTCCATTTGCAGACTGCTAAAGTTCACCCGCAGCGACCGAGTGTCCAACAATATACCTGTAACGGTCTCAACGAAGCACAACCGCCCATAATGCCACCGCCTCGAGATGTCGAGAAGGCAAGCGGCTGGAAAGATACGCAATCCCGCGTCGGAACCTATTCCACCGCAATGCGCATCTGCATCGCCACCGCCGTCGGTTTTGCCCAGTTCATGAGCTTCTTCGACCAGACGTCCGTCAACACCGCCGTGCCGACCATTGCCGATAACCTGAACATCGGCTCCAGCATCTCATGGATCGCCACATCCTTCCTAGCCTCATCGACCGCCATGCAACTGATCATAGGTCGGCTGTCCGACATCTTCGGACGCAAGAGCACCATGGTGGGGGCGCTCAGCCTACTACTGCTGGGCGAGCTGCTCAACGGGTTTGCGAAGAACGACATTTGGCTGTATGCTTGTCGGGCTGTCGCTGGATTGGGTGCTGGTAGTATTGGGTCGCAAATGCAGATTGTGATCACAGATATTACGACGATGGAGCAGAGGGGTAAGTATTTTGGCATCACGGGGACTGCCATTGCGCTGGGCAACGGATTGGGCCCGGTCGTTGGAGGTCTGCTCGCGGAGCACATTGGCTGGCGATGGGTCTTCTGGATCGTGCCGCCGTTATGTGCGCTCTGCATCGTCGCGATCGTCCTGATCGTACCGGGCTCCGGCCAAAGCGAAAACATTCCAGCTCGCCTCAAGATTATGGACTGGTTCGGCGTTGTCATGACCTTGGGCGGCACCTACTTGGTTCTCATCCCCATTTCCCAAGGAGGTGCCACCTTCGCCTACAACTCGGCACCCTTCATCGTCCTCCTCACAATCGGCCTGCTGGTCTTTGTTGTCACCTTTGTCGTCGAAGCCAAGTTCATCAAGTTGCCCGTGATTGCCCTCTACCTCTTCAAGCAGGGCTACGAAGTGAATGTCTTCCTCTGGCAGAACGTCGCCATCGGCTGGGTCTACTTCGGCAACCTGTTCTTCACGCCACAGTACCTGCAGAACGTGCTCGGAAACAGTCCGGCACGCGCCGGCGTCTTGATCCTACCTCTCGTCGTCACGCACGGCGTCAGCTCGGCACTTTGTGGGAATGCAGTCTCCCGGAGCAAACGATACATGTGGGCCTTGCGAACGGGATACTGTCTTTGGACCGTCGGCCTCGCTTGCCAGGCCGCATTCTACAACCGCAACACGAGCGTCCTCGCCATCGCCTTCATCGGCGTCGTTCAGGGCATTGGCGTCGGCTTCTGTCTGCAGAACGTCATGGTCGGGATCCTTGCGCATACGTACAAACGCGACCGCGCCGTCGCGACCGGCTTGCGGTCCTTCATCCGTGGTATCGCGGGCGCCGTCGGCATCGCTGTATCCAACGCCATCCTGAACAAGACGCTTCGTGACGGCTTGCAAGGCATTGTTCCGGAGAATCTGATCGGACAAGTGGCGTCCTCGACGACGGACCTGGGAAGGCTGGGCCTGGATGCAACACAACAGGATGCTGTTCGAGATGTGTACATGCGGGGCATCTATATCATCTTCATCACGTATGCGCCGTTGATGGGAGTTGCTTTGCTTGCAATGCTTCCGATAAGGGACGAAGGAATGAAGCAAATGGACGATAGAGAGGTCCAACCTTCTGGGGACTCGACGCAGATTGAGCCTGAGGCTGCGGAAGGCGTGGTTGAGAAGCGGCCCGCGGTAGCTGGCGACGAGCCCGGAGTGTCGTCTGCTAAGGAGGAACATGAGCAGTCTGAATCAGTTGCGAAGGGCGAGGCTACGAATGGCGTGGAGGGAAAGACGGTATCATAAATTCTTAGATTCTTCCTTGTTTCGAGTATAGCAGCGAAATCAATATGCTGCGCGGCATAACGCATGATAGAGCAGGATTGACCTGGGGAAATTTGGCATTATCAAGTGCCAACATCATTTATGACATGCATATAGACGTCAGGACACAGCAATAAATTACAGGTATCAGATTTCGAATCATTCAAGTTCAGGTTGAGTCTCTGGGTCTGTCCACCCCAGCGTCAGAAGGGTGATATTGGTCTCCACTCGGAGGATCACTGGCTGATTGCTCGATCTATCTGCTCGGCATAGGCAACCAACATATCATCTTCCTGCCGCATACCAACTATCTGCAAAGATACCGGCACGCCTCGAAACTCTGCCGGACCGGTGTCTGCCACACGTCAGCGCTCACTTCAGAATTCACAGCAACCATACTCACACAAGGCGTAGTAGCTTTTGTCGTGCTCTCCAAAGACTGCAGTCTCGGGCCCATCAGCATGGTCGCTTCCCAGGACATGACCCGCAGGTATCGCCATCGCAGGATAGTCGAGCAGGTTCCAGAGAGCCGTGTCCAATGCGCTCCTCCACTGATCGTGCGGAGTGGCGACTACGGGCGGGGTAGGCATCAAGATCACGTCGACTTGGTTCTCGAGCCAGAAGCGTTTGAACTGCTCCTGAAAGCGCGCTCGAACGTCTCGCAGCTGGAAGTACTCTTGTATGGTTGCGGGTGCTCGTTCTTCGGTTCCCCAGATGCGTTTGACTGATTGGACGGGTGGCTCGCCTCCTTGTTGCATCACCGCACGTACATGCTGTTAGAGAGGTCTAGTTAGCACAGGTCGCATATTTGTTGTGCGAGTCGCCCACCTCTGCGCCGTCAAGCGCGTATAGAGCCCAAGCCACGTTCGTAGCTTCGCCCACATCTGGCAGCTTCAAATCAACGACATCGAAGCCTGCAGCCCGGAGCTTGCTCGCTGCTTCTAAGATGGCACGACGAACTGGAGGCCACGGTGTAAACACCCCGTCATTGCTTACGAGCCCAACACGGATGTTGTTCTTCTTGGGTACAAGCTGTCCCCAAGGTGGTCGATGAAGACAGTCAGCATCATATCGCCACGGTTGCGCATCTGCCACAACCTTCATAAAGAGTTCACACGACCGCAATGTCGTGGCTATGGGCCCGGCCACCGAAGTGATTCCAGTCGCTCCGGGCGCCTCCGGACTGCGCTGGCCACGATAAGGGACGATTTCAGCACTCGGTCTGAAGCCGTAAACCCCACAAGCCATGGCTGGGATGCGGATACTGCCAGCAATATCCGTGCCGATACCCAACACGCTACCTCGCATCGCCACCAGCGCGCCTTCGCCCCCGGAGGACCCGCCAGCTGTCAGCCTGGTATTGTACGGATTCACAGTTCTTCCGAAGACATTGTTATCGGAGTCGGCGGTCATCATGGTTTGAGGAATGTTGGTCTTGCAGTAGAGCACGGCGCCTTGGTCGAGGAGAAGTTGCACCAGCGAGGATGTCTCCGTATCGGTTTGGTTGACGTAAGCTATGAAGCCGATGGTTGAATCATGGCCGGGTACTCGAAAGGGGTCCTTGAGGGATATGGGCAGTCCGTGAAAAGGACGCAGTGGCTTTGACGGGTCCGCTGCTTGTTCCTTGTCAAGCTCCTCTGCTCGTCGGATGGCTTCGTCGAAGAAGATCTCTGTCAGGCAGTTGACCTTGGATCGAGTCAGCAAGTCACGCTCAGTCATACGACGAGAGATTCATACTAGCTGTTGTGCTATGGCCGCTCTCTTGCAGAAAGCTGTCGTTACTTCTTTTGCAGTATATGTTTGGTTGGCGATCTTGCGCACAATCGCTACGGCATCGTTCTGGTCGGTGATCTCAAGGTCCCGAGGGCTCAGTAAACCGCAGGTAGCTGGTACCTCGAGGACATTCAAGTTTTCCGGTAGTATAAAATCCAATGGTAGTCGCCATTCTGCGGGGATAGCAGCGTATTGCTGTTCTCGCTTCTTGCGAGCAACTCCAAGATAATTATCTTCAGAAGCCATGACGACAAGTCTCGTGGTAGAACCTAAATCATACGCTTTCGAATGGCACGAGTCGTGATTTACATCGACACATATACGTGCATGGCATCCTCACGTATTTCAGGCATTCGAACTCAGGTGTAGTTTCGGGCCCGAATAGCGCTGCCAAGAGTGTTGAACTGGGTATACCTTTAGCTCAGCAGCCACTTCATGGCGAGTATGATGCGTTGTTCATGTTTTTTTCAGGATCAGATCGTCGTCAGGCTTCGCAATTGACTTTGCAAAGCTGCGATGTCATGCAACACTGCGTCTTTGCATGAAACTTGGTGCGATCAGACCCACATTCGATGGTGTTTGGCCCGTTCTGGCTTCTTGTAGCCACAGAGATGCCGGCCGAAGGCGATTACCAGGTGTAATGTGCACCCACTTCCAATGATCACAGCGACGACGCCTCAGAGACAAGTTGTCTGGCGTTGTCACGCTCGCGCAATTGTCGCGACGCGTGTAGCTGTTAAAGTCGGCAGGACTCTCAACAATGGCGAGAATCAGGGTCTGGCCTCAAAAGAGCCGAGGTTGTCAGCACGCCGTGGGAAGGCCGGTTCGACAACACGAAAGGGCAAGATTATTGTCGTTCTACGCGACATGCAATCTGACGAGCTTCGGTGTTGCTCAGCAAGGTGTTGAGCTCGCGCAAGAACGATTGACTGCGTTCATGGATGAGTACTCCCTTGAGTGTTTAGCAATCTACTCGGGTTGGACCATGCACTTCGCAATGTTGAAATCCATTGCTCATCAAAAACGTGAATTTCGAATGGACAGCTATCTTTCATGACAACAGAACCTTGCATCCCCGCGCAAGCGAAACAGTCAAGCCCAACTCTTGTTCCTCCTGACCTATCGGCTCCTTGGGCTCTCCTGGTGGGAGTCGAATACGGGGAAAGGCTCTCAGCAACGCCACGATAGCATAAGATGCCTCAGTAAGAGCGAAGTCCTCTATGAAAGTGTCAGCTTGGGGGCTACGTTTTCAGGAACCGGACGACTTACTGCCGAGACAAAGTCGGGGCCCGCCATGGAAAGGCATGAAACCCCACCCAACCTGGCGCTCCAGCTTGTTCCCATCCCATCGCTCAGGCCGAAACTCGTTCGCATCTGGGCCGTACAGGTCTTCGCGTCGATGCATGTGGTAGACCGACCATGCGACGCCGGTGCCAGCTGGGATGAAGAGAGGTGCAGAACCATCTGGTCCGCCGCCACGCGGTAGGGTGGTGCGCTTAGCTGCAACTCGAACGTTGACAGGGAGCTGGGGGTACAGCCTCATGGCTACTGCAAGTTAGCATCGACTGACAGTCTGCATTTCAGAAGAACTGACTTTCATTGATGACGCTTGTCAGGAATGGCATCTTGACGATGTGAGCACGAGTGGGCTTCTCGTTGGTGGGTACCACGGCGGAGATCTCATTTCTGAGTCTCTCAAGTGCTTGTGGGTGCCTGACCAGCAGGTACCTAGATGCGTCAGCAATCCGACTATCTGATGTTGATGTCAATAACTCACATCGCCCAGGACAGTGTGCAGGCGGTGGTGTCACGACCCGCAACCAGGACATGCACAAGCTGGTCACGAACGAGATTCTTGTCACCAAGTTCAGCGTATAGGTCACGAATGAGGGAAGTGCTTCTTGACATCTCGTCTGGCTTCGAGTCTTCGCTCTGGTCGTTGGTAGCCTTCAACGCCTCCTCCACGAAATACGTGGCATAGGCTTTCACATCGGCACAAGCCTTTCGGAATTTTGGGGGCTGATATATCCAGCATATTTCGTTTAGCCGTATGCGCACTGCACTGACTCTCTGAGCGTAGTCGAACTTGTCCCCAAATTCGCTTCGCTCGCGAATGTCGGTGTCATTGACGGCTTCCCCAAATATCAGACCTGTTGTCGTACCGAGAGTGAACTGCATGAACTCGGCTTGCAAGTCAACCACGCCATCAGACTCGTGAAGCCTCTGTATTAGATGGCCGATATGAGAATCAAAGGTGCTGAGATCTCTGAAGTTGATGCGCGCAAATTGATGGCGCAGAATCTCCCTCGAGTGCTTCCATGGGGCGCCATCTTGAGTGAAGATACCTTGGCCAAGCAAAGGGAAGAGTCCGTCACTGCGTGTGCCCATACCCCAATCCTGGAAGTTGGTTGCAAGTATTGCCTCGATGTTCTTGGGGTCGGTCGTCAACATTCCCGTTGCTCCCATAATGTGGACTTGCATGTTCGGCATGCTCTTCAAGAATGGGGACTGAAAAGCTAAGAGATGGTGCTGCTGCAAGGCGTCCCACTGACGCTTCAGTATATCAAGCCCCAGCGGCCATTCAGCCGGGAGTATACTTTCGTTTGGAAGGCAACCATGTTGTTTGCTGAACACCGCATCGGCCTACGCAGTCGCTTGCCTCATTAGCATAGCTAGACTCAGTATCGACGTCAAGATGAAGAGCGCCAGGGTACATACCTGCTTCTCTTGACTTCTCTGGTAGATTTTACAGCCTTTGTAGAAGACAAAGACCAGTGCGAGGACCAACCATGTGCTGGGCACGCCTCGCAATGTCTCCTGCAACAGTGATAACGGCGCAGCCGAGGAGGCCATTGGAGCTTTGACTTCGCGGCCCGGCGCTCCACTCGTATTGAGAGTCAACCACGGACCAAAGGAGAGCGAGCCTTGGTACACGAAGTCAGCGGATAACTCATCGGAAACGGGACGCTGGTACCCCGGATCTATTTACATAGACGAAGGTGTCCAGCCTCGTTGTGGAGCGAACGAAGCGAGCCCACGAACGCGAGCAGCCGCGAAGGAATACACCCTGGCATAATGAGGCAATTCTGCACAGTTTTGGCTCATAGTAACGACTGTCTTATCCGGGCGTAACTTTGAATCAGGTCGACGCGTTACGATAAATTGATTGCTTGGCCAGATCC
>UYJD01000012.1:1008976-1105189 GCA_900618795.1 Cyanodermella asteris
CTTTATCGGGCATGAAGGCTATCCACTTTTGCTTCCTTCCCTGCTACATCGTCGCATTCTCTAATCCTCGTGACAGTATGCAAATGTGCCTGATTTCCCCTACATAGCTTCACAGCCGCATTCGGCGACATGGCTGATCCATTTTCGATTGTCAGCGGAACTGTTGGTCTGCTAGATGTATGCATTCGAACCACGAAGTTCTTGCGCGGCGTTTACGTTACTGCAAAAGAGATCGCTCGGGAGTTGAACGCCATAGTTGACGAAGTCGAGGCTCTCAAAGATGTCAATCAACTAATCCAGAATGTATGGCTGCAGAATGGGAAAGAACTTGACCCCGATGACCCTGCCAATGCCCAGCTCACCGAGCAATGGGCAGCTATACGCGCTTCCTTGCTTCACTGCAGTAGCTCTATTGAGGTGCTAGCCGACAAGGTCCGCGAAATCGTGGGATCTGACGGGGTCGAGATCAAGGGTAGGTTCGATGGAATCCGGAAGACCCTGCGAAAGCAATCGAGAGAAGCTTCTCTCATTGCACTCCGCTCTAGGGTCGCAAGCCACCGAGAGAACTCGAGTCTGTTGCTGCAAGTACTCCAGCTAGCATATTCACAAAACCATCAGGCTTCGATCGGACGCGGGTTGCACGATGTCTCCGACGAGGTACGACAACAGGGATTCAAGATCCAGCAGACTCTCAGCGTTCTGGTTGCTCGAACAGACTTCATGGACACCGAGCAGTTTCGACTCACCATCAACAAAGCGTCGAAAGCTGTGTCTTCGGTGAGACTGAACAAATATTTCGACATTCCAAAAGCCGTCAGCAGCTTGTATGTTGGTCGCGAGAATATGCTTGAGATCCTCAAGAAAGCTTTGCTTGGCGATCAGCCTACTTTGCAGCGTAGGTTTGTCGTCTGTGGGTACGGAGGCTCCGGAAAAACCGAGCTGGCTTCGAAATTCGCACAAGACAACAGGAACCGGTTCTGGGCTATTTTCACCATTAACGGATCAAGTGAGGAGACGATTCGGCACGGCTTTGCGACGATTGCAAAGACTGCAAGCCTCGGTGAAGAGTCGTACTCGTCAGGAAAGAATTGGCTCGCAAACCTTGCACTACCGTGGCTATTAATCATTGACAATGCTGATAACCCTGACTTGGACTTGAATAAGCACTTCCCCGCCGGCGAGTTTGGTGTGGTCGTAATCACGACCCGGCTCTCACAAGCACAGCCTCTTGGAACGGCCGAGCCAGGATCGTTCGATCTTGGCCAGCCTAGACTCAGCAAAGACGAATCGAACGAATTGCTACTACGGGCAGCGCGTGAAGTCAAGCGCACCGAAACAATTTGGGAGGCCGCAGCTCGAATCGCAAAGCATCTAGGGTACCTCCCACTCGCCTTGATACATGCCGGACATGCAATTCTCAAGGGCATGGGGAAGTGCACACTCTTCAACTATATTGAGGTGTACAATCGAACCTGGAGCTACCTTCGCAAGAGGATCAATCCCGACGGAACCCGAGGGGGGATCAGCGAGGAGGGCATAATCAATATGAAAGTCTTCTCCACAATCGAGATCCCTTTCAGGGGCTTGGTCCACACTGGAACACTTCCAGCACAGGACGCCGTGGAATTATTGAAACTGTTTTCCTTCTTGTCCGGCGATAATATCCGCTTCGATGTCCTGACAACAGCGGTCGAACACGTCCAGAAGCAGCGGAAGCACGACGAACAACAGGCGGCTTTGGCTAAGGCTCGCGGAGAGAGGCTCTGGAATGTCTTCAAACGGGAGGCATTCCTACTGTACATCAAGGCCATCGACAAAAGCGCACCTGCTCTGCCAGCCGTGCTGAGACTGGAAAATTTCGAGGAAGTCCGGCTCACAGATGCTCTCGACAAGCTCGTGACTCTTGCTCTTATCAACTCAAACGATAACGGCAGCTACTCTATGCATCCGCTTGTTCACTACTGGGTCCGAGAGCAGCCAGATATGCGCACCGCGGAGCAGGCTCTTTGGTGCGATGTAGCAAGCTCGGTCCTTTCTCAATCAATCCTACCACCACCACTGGATGCTCTTCCTACGTCGGAAGCTCTGAAAGGTCACCTACTCCCCCACTTGAATAAAGTACTGGAACATCGAAAAACGATCGAGCAGCGTCTTTCAGAAAACAGGAAAAGGCGAAAACTACCGTGGAAGAAAGCGTTGGAGCCGAATCCAACAAAGCAGTTTGCGGTCGAGCGAATCAAATTTAGTCTGATTTACTTCAAGAATGGACGTCTTCAAGAAGCTGCGCAACTACAACGGCAGGTTCTGGACTACATCAAAGGTCGCTATGGCGAGGATAACGAGGTAGCTTGGCGTGTCAAGACCTTCCTTTCCCAGACATACAATCTGCAAGCCGAGCACAACCAAGCAGCTGAACTTCAGCTGTCGGTTTACCAGTCTCAGAAGCGAATCCTGAGAGAAGGCCACATTGAATGTTTGAGGTCGATGGCGCTGCTGGGCAGCACTCGCAGCGCACAGACACGCTTCGGAGAGTCGAAAGTGCTCCTCGAGCAAGCTATCGATGGATTGAAAAAGCTCGCCAGATCAAGCATAGACGAAGAATTCATTGCTCTGGTTGTCGATGAAATCTACATCTCGAAGCTCTATCTTGGCGGTACGATGTTCCAGTTGTTCGAGCCTGTGAAGTGCCACCAACTATGCAGAGAAGCATACGAGGGACTGCTAGGCTCGAAAGCATACGGAGCTTCACACGCGAAGACACTGGACGCGCAAGAAGAGTTCGCCGTGTCGCACATGGACATCCCCGGAGCTGATCTCGACGAAGCTCTTCGACTGGCTCTTACGGCTAAGCGAGAGCGTAAACGACAATCCGGAACGCAACATCCTCTTGCTCTCAAATCCAGGCTTTGGCTAGCACGAGTTCGCAGCGCAAGAGGAGAAAACGAAAAAGCAGAAGCTATGATCAGGAAACACCTCCCCGTCGCTGAACAAAATTTGGGAAAATGCCACCTTGGCACATTGATCGGGCACACATACCTAGCGCTGGTCCTCGCTCGACGGAAGAAGTACCAGGATGCCGAGCAAGAGTTCCTATACGTAACAGATAGGGAACTATATGCAAGCTCGGTCCGTGCAGACGGCGATCACGCGGACCGCTTGAACGCATTGCGCTTCCTGCTCCGCATGTACGTCGAGTGGGGTAAAAAGCAACAAGCTTTGGACGTCTGTGACCAGATTTATGATTCGGCAAGTAAGGTTGGTGGACAGGGTCTGGGGTTGCAGCACCGCATTATACCCTGGCTCGAGGCGATCCGAAAGGGGCTTTTGAAGCATGCACGTATCGACAGCGGTATCAGCATGGTTGAAGATGACTCGGCGCCGAGCATTAACACTGTCCTCTTGGACGCTGAAGACTAAAAGCCGTAAACGTGAAGCATGCAGCCAACAGGGATGTGTCACGAACGAGCAATGAACGGCGTTGGAAGGTAGCGATAAAGAGGCGCAAGGACCGGACGAGAGGATCGCAGCAGAACCATGCTGAACACAACAGAGGTTATTGCCGAAACGACTCTTCAACATACCGTATATAGAAATTTTTTCCCTCTGGTGTTGTTGCCAGGCCTGCTTCACACTCCCCACCGTGACCGGAATGATCTTCTTGGACTCAGCAGTGGTCCAACCACAATCCCGATCCACAATCGGAGTAGTCAGCAGCGTCTCGGCGGGATGTAACATTGGTTCAGCAAAACTCTGTCTCTATCTTTATCCATTCTCTGTCGGCTCTACCATGGAGACGCCGAGATGGAAGTTCTCCAAGCTACTCATGTGTCACACCATGTCAACATTGACACAATGAAGATCGCGGACCTCGACAGCTGTTGGACTCGGGTCTTGTCATCACGGACGGCGAAGACTTTGGGCAGACGAAGCCTACAGTACACGCTTTTCAAGTCGCAACACATGCATGGTCGGGTGAAGATATCGCACAAAGTGCGCACCTGCTTCGAGTGAGTGTTGACTAAGGTATCTCTAGCCATAATGGCGTAGGTAGGCATCGACGGAGATGAACTCCTCCTTCTTTGTACACGCCGAATTTCTGTCACCACCGACTTCAGCTTGTTGCTCAGCCTTGACTTTCTCGTTCTCCCCCTTGGCGGCCATTCTAATGCTCGTTGCCTGGGTTGTCATTGTCCTTGAAGCTCCATTGTTGTCTTCATTGACTGCCGGTGCCAGTTTCACTCGTTCAGTCTCCACTTCGAACAAGGGATATCGATCCCTGTAAGCTGTCTCACCCGACCAGATCGAATCCTTTATCGACATGATCGCAGACTTTGAAGTCTTCTACTTATCCACAGCTGACGCGTTCCGTTTCTCACGATTTCCCACCTCTCCGACTGTCGACAAGCGGCGCTTGCAAAATGCATTTCGACTGGCGAATACTCTTGGGCACCACGACCCATCTCGCTATCGCGTCTGCGTTCTACATTCCGAGTACGTAGTGCTCGTTCAATGCCTGTTCATCAAGCGTACCTTGCTGACAGACTAGGCTATTCTATTCAAAGCTATCGCAATGACGAACCCATCCCACTCTGGCTCAACAAGGTCTACTCAGACAGCTCGCAGCTCGCATATGCATACATACAGCTCCCTTTTGTCTGTCCTCCCACCAGCACCCGACATGGCGGCATCTTATCTGGCAGCAGCAAGTCGTTGAACATTGGCGAAATAATACGGGGTGATCGCATCATCGCCTCGGATTACGACCTGATTTTCGGCCGTGACTCGGAATGCCAGCATCTTTGTATCAAGCATCTCAGCAGGAGCGATGTGGCAAAGACCCGGACGATGGTTGAACAAGGCTATGTGGCGGAGTGGATAGTGGACAACTTGCCAGGTGCGGCCAGCTTCTTGACGGTCGATGGCATGGACAAGTATTACTCCACAGGCTTTAGAATCGGCTCAATGGGCGTCGACCCTGTCACTGGTCGACGACAAGCCTTGCTTCACAATCATGTCACACTGGTCTTTCGATGGCGTGCAGCGCCCGGGCGGAACGCAAAGAACGGCGGCAAGGTCATCGTTGGATTCGAGGTCTACACCAAAAGCGTCGGAGGAACGGCCGGCCGAACAGGAAATAGCACATGCCTCCGTGACATCCATCATCCTGAGAAGCCCCTCGACCTCTACATCAAGCCAAACAACACCAAGTTGGCTGAGCAGTTTCCCGACTCCCGCTATCTGCCTGAAAGCGACGACGAAGACGACGAGGCGACGCTTGACGTACCGTTCAGCTACAGCGTTTACTGGAGAGAGGACACTACAGTTGAATGGTCGAATCGATGGGATTTGTACTTTCGAAATCGTGAAGGAAGTAGTGTATTGCACTGGTTGGCCATTTTCAATGCCATTGTCATCACTGGGTTTCTCAGCGCGTGTTGCGCCGTCATCTATGGACGAACGCTTTGCGGAGAAGCCAAGTCCTGCTGTGGCAAGACCATTGAGGACGGCAAGTTGCACGCTAAGCGCGACGACACCAAGTTGCGACCTCAGCCACGGAATGAAAAGAGCAGCATGGGAGGGAGCCTGAGGTTCCTGAGGAGTAGCCTCGATGACCTCCCTATCATTAACGACAAATTGGAAGACAACTCTGGGTATAAGCTGCTCCATGGAGATGTGTTCAGGGCGCCCCCTTACGTTGGTTTTCTCGCACCATTGATCGGATCCGGAATACAGCTGGTTTTCATGGTCAGTGGCATACTCATACTTTCGTGCCTCGGTGTTCTTAATCCATCCTGGCGGGGAGGCTTCCTCAACGTTGCGATGGGCCTCTACATTTTCGCTGGGCTCCTGGCAGGGTACTTTTCTGGGA
This sequence comes from Cyanodermella asteris, assembly GCA_900618795.1. NCBI lineage: Eukaryota > Fungi > Ascomycota > Lecanoromycetes > Ostropales > Stictidaceae > Cyanodermella > Cyanodermella asteris. Next base: position 1,014,846 of record UYJD01000012.1, read on the forward strand.
GAGCATACAAAAGATTCGGTGGCATCAATCAAAGGAAAAATACCTTGCTTACTGCACTTTTGTTTCCTGGCTTTCTGTTCGCGACCACATTTACTCTCGACTTGGTCACCTGGGCCTCAGGGTCATCAACCGCACTTCCGTTCACCACTCTCATAGCGCTTCTCTGCCTCTGGCTCTTGATTCAGCTGCCGCTTGTGTACGCCGGATCGTTCGTGGGCTACAATCGCGCCACAATCTACGAGTGTCCCGGTAAGATCTCAGCGATTCCACGCCAGATCCCGGAAGCCGGCCCACACAACCGTCGCCCAACCTCGGCTTTGCTAGCAGGCATACCGCCCTTCGCGGTCCTCTTCGTTGAGCTTCTCATCCTCTCCCGATCACTTTGGCTCGACAAATCCGACTTCTACTACCTGTACGGATTCCTTACCGTGGTGACATCACTTGCGATTCTCACAGTCAGCCAGGTCAGCTTGATTTGCACATACCTGCAGCTTTGCGCCGAGGATTATCGCTGGTGGTGGCAGTCTTTTGCAGTCGGCGCTTCCTCTGGCGTTTGGATATTCTTGTACTGCACCTGGTACTACCTTTTCAAGCTTCGGATCACAGGGGTCGTCAGCACCATTCTCTTCTTTTCTTACAGCTTCCTGGGCTCGGCTGTGTGGGGGCTTGCGGCGGGTACGGTGGCATTCTTGACGGCATATGCTTTTGTACGGAAGTTTTACGGTAACGTGAAAGCTGATTAATGAACACTGAATGTGGACTCGGCTGTCGAAAGATTCATGTTAGCGATTTGCTTGATATCAGAGCTTTTCTAATCAACAATACGATGTGGTGTTTCAGCCTGATTCGATCCGTACTGATGACCAGCAGTGAGTAGCCGTGATTTTGTGATACAACCTTCAGGGATCGCCCGCTTGCTAGGGATTTGTCTTTTCGGCAGTCCATCGTTGCCGATGAAGCATCAACCTCAGAACTCCCCTGCCCCAGATCTCCCTCCAACTCTCAACATCTCCATAACCAGCCTAACATCATCTTCATTCCCACAAACCAGCCCACCCCTCTCATCACAATCCCCAATACTCCTCCTAAGCACCCTCTCACCCGTCGCCGGATCCACAGCTTTGCCACCCACACACTCAACGATCAACGCAACAGGAGTCAACTCATACAACCTCCTCAACTTCGCCTTACTCTTCTCTGTCACTGGCGACACATACACGCCGTGGCCCTTGACCAGCGCATGCACCACGTCGGGCACCAGCCCTCCACTATACCGTAGTGTATACTTTTCGTGGATGAAATGTGAGAGGAGCTGATTGTAGTGTTCATCTTCGGCTGCGGCGCGGAGGTTTGCGGGGGCGAAGTAGCGGGTTTTGAATGGTGGTTCGAGGAATGTGATGGAAGTTCGGATGATCGAGATAACGGTCACATCGTGCTCGTTCTGTGAGATGCCGACTTCGAAGCAGGTTGTTTCGTGTCCGGGGATTCGTAATGCAACGATGGCCGTCGTCCTTGGGCCGTAGACTCCCAGGACCGCGGCAACGAGCTTCTCATCCGGATCGACTCCCAGCGCGCTCACGCCGTCCCATACGCCTACGATCGTCCCCACGGTCCAATTCGGGGCGATTATGGAGCTTCCATCCAGCGGGTCAAACGCAACAGTATACGTCTCACCACCGCCACTACCACCAGTGGAGCTGTTGACAGTCCGTTCACGTGGATCCTCCTCGGAACTAGCCGTCGCAATTGCAGGACACTGCGCGAGATCGTCGCGGATGATCTGTTCGGCTAGGACGTCGACGTTGAGCTGCTCGTCGCCAAAGGCGTTGGAGCTGCCGATTGCGGAGACTCTTTGGGCGGAGGGGGAGCGGAGGGTGCGGGCGATTTTTGAGATTGAGGCGATGACGGTCGGGAATACGGAGGTGATGAGGGCTTGACGGTCGGAGGGGAGGGAGAGGGATTTGAGGTGAGCTGCGAGCTCTTTGTCGTCTACTGACATGGTAGCGATGGGTGTGGCAGGCCTTGGGGTACTTGTGAAGTACGGAGCGAAGCGGGACGAACAGAGTCACGAGGGGATTGGGAAGAGACTGTTCACCCACGCATAGTATTCTTAGCGACATATAAAGGACATCCAGAGTGTCCACTTTATCACATAGTTACGACAGCATGTTAAGTTTCCTACAGTGTAGAAATAGATGCAGCACAACTCGCGGCTTACTGGAGGCAAGCTGCTGTAGAAGCGTCACGTGTTTCGTCAGACTTTCGTGCGAATATGAAGACGTCGCAGCTTCGACACACTGCTACATATTCCTACCAACCTTCGAGAAAGTGGTCTCAATAGGTCTAGAAGGACATAAAATGCTATTTGCACAAGCATCTGCGTCAAGTGCCTGCAAACTACCTGCAGTAGTGCTTAACAGGTGAATGTGATGAAACTGTCCCAAGTTAGCCCGCTCGAGGGTTAATGCCAATATGTTTGTCGTTGTCAGGAGCCCAGCGCTCGTAAGAGCCAGAAACCTGTCTTTTCACATATCAATAGTATTTGTATCAGGGCGTCTCATGTCCCAATTATCCGCTCGTCTGTCTGATCGAGCAGATCCGCGATCATGAACTCGCCTGGACCGTTGACTACAACCCACCCATCAGAAGCATTCGATCCAAGGCTGAAAAGCACGAGCCGAGACTGGCTGGAATACGAAATGTCTGTCGAGTTGGCTGCAAATAGGGCGCTTCCCGACGAATCGAACGCCTACGACCTGATCTCCGTGCTCAGAATCGAGTTCAAAAACTGTGACTTTGATGCCGTCTCCGAGCGCAAGAAGTTCACCGGATCCTTGGAGACCCGCTTCGGATACCGCATGGGGAACTTGGTGCTCGCGACTACAGTGGAAGACGGTCAGGCGAAGCATTCAAGTATAATCGACCTTGATCCCGCGAACTCTTTGCTGGATCGGCAGAGTCGATGCCATCCTGCAGCGGAAGGGCGACCTCGGGGTGTCATCATCTAGTACAGTGTACATGCAACGCCGGGAGTGCATGACAGGCAGGACATGGATCTGTGATGATTCTAGGTACCGTTGCAAAAGCTCTCCCAGAATTTAACGAGCTAATATGACTATGGCGAACAGGGAAACAAGTCCAATAAGAGCCCAGCATATTTTGGCTCCATCTCATTTCACCGTCTACATTCGAGAAGGAGGTCAACCATCTCTCTGTACTGGACTACTAATGCGCAAGACCGGTCAATCTGTGTTGGAATACGGAGACCATGACCGCGGAATCGGATGCGTCTGCACCAAAGACTCCTTCTCGCGCATTCACTACAATACTTCGGGAGTGGGTTGACACTCTTTTCACCACCAAGGCCTATTCCAGCGCCTCTGAGCTGATGGGCCACGTTTGGGCCTCCAATGAGGTACAGTCTGCAAGGGTGCCTGTGCTGTACTGTTTCATCACTGCACACAAGCACTCCCTGAACAGCTTTCTTACTCACCCCTTGCCAAACCATGACCTTGGCGAACAGCCTGCGACCACAACTCCTGCGGTTTTGCAGCAAAGCGGTTCGATATCTCGGAGTCCTATCTCAGTATCACCTTGTTTGGCAATATTAGAGATGGGTTTGTCTGAATAGCTAACCAAAAACAGCAATTGGAACAATTCACAGGTCAGAGGCGAGAATCTCTTCCCAATGTTTCGAAGAACGAAAAGTTCAATCACAGACCTTCTTGTAGTGAAAATGGAACAAAATTTACGGGCTCAGGACGGTCAAACACATATTTGCAAGTGAGCATCAGTAGATTGTATCTATCCACACCAATGTTAAACGCCATAAATCATAAATCACATTTTGAGAGTCGCTCATGAGAACAACTTCTTGTCAAAGCTGTGCAGTCCGTGGACGTTACCCTCAGCCTGAGCGCTCACAGTTCTCAACTCGAATCTCACGCTTCCATCCAAGACACCCTGTCTCAGATCAACCAAGCTCTGGACACCAATGTCCTGAAGACTGTGCTGCAGACCCGCGATCAGGTACGGCACAAACTTGGTGATGCTGCCACGGTCGCGGACGCTTCCACTCACACCCTGAGCAACCAGCATGCGATCGTTCTCGGAGAAGTAGCGGGCAGTACCGGCGTTCATCGCCTTGTCGGCTTTGCCTCCCTTGCCCACCTTGCTGTCCTCCATGGCGTCAATGCTGCCCATGCCACGGTAAGCCTTGACAAGCTCGCCATCGCGGACGAAGTACTTGCCGGGACTCTCAGTGGTTCCAGCCAAGAGACCACCCATCATCACTGTGCTTGCGCCCATTGCGAGACCCTTGACGATGTGACCAACATTCTGAACACCGCCGTCGGCAATGCAAGGCACACCGAATCGAGCGGCAAAGGTCGACACGCTGTGGACGGCAGCAGCCTGAGGTCGGCCCACGGCCATGACTTCTTGTGTAATGCAAGCTGATCCTGAGCCCATTCCAATGCGCAGACCGTCGACACCCGCCGCGATCAGACCAGCAGCTTGCTCGCGTGTCACAACGTTTCCGCCAATGACATCGAGCTCGGGGTGCGTCTTCTTGATGTATTTGATCATCTCTATCTGGTACATGCTGTTACCCTGAGATGAGTCCAAGATGACAATGTCAAGGCCGGCATCAACGAGCAATTGGAGTCGCTCCTTGTCGGCTTCGCGCGTACCAATCGCTGCTGCGCAGATCAACTGCTTAGAGTGAGGCAGTTTGGATGCGAGAGGGTAGTGCAAGTTCTTCTTCAGATCCGAACGCGAGACAAGGGAGATCAAGTTGCCGCTGCTATCAACAATTGGCAGCTTGCCCTTCTTGGACTTGCGCAAGATCTCGTTGGCCTCCTCAAGTGTTGTTCCCTCTGGAGCAGTGATCAATCCCGTGGTCATGGCCGCAGTGACCGGCTCTTCAAGCGACGAGTGGAATTGGATATCTCGGTTGGTGATCATACCGAGCAGCTTGGAGCGCAATGTGCCGTCTTCTGTACAAGGTTAGACGTGTTCACGAGTGTGCAAAGTATTTGCAAGGCCACGGGTTTGTCAGAGTGGATTGATTTGTTTTTGTTCCCACATCGCGCTGAGCGCTTCGGGTCAATTGATTATACTTCAAAGAGTAGATCATCACAGAAACTTGTGAGAAAATGCTGCACATACCAGTCACTGGGAAACCGCCGAACCCCCACTTCTCCCTCAACTCGATGGCCTCGCCAACAGTGGTCTTGGGACTCAAGACAACCGGGTCGAGAATGAAGCCGTTTTCGAAACGCTTGACTTTCCTGACCATCTCCGCTTGCTCTTCAGCAGTGCAGTTGTGGTGGATAACGCCGAGCCCACCAAGCAACGCCATGTGGATAGCCATCGACTCTTCAGTGACTGTATCCATAGGCGATGACAGGAGAGGGGTCTTCAAGGTAATGCGCTTTGTGACAGGCGTGTCAAGGGTGACAGCCGAAGCGGGGAAGCCAATGTATCCTGGCAAAACGAGGAAGTCATTGTACGTGAGGCCACCATTTTGGTGAGAGTCGACCAGTGCCTTGATATCAAGGCCGTCCCGAGAGGTGTATTCCGTTTTCAGAACCTCGAGGGCTTTGTTGAAGTCGGTCACCTTGCCCTGCGGGTGCAGCTTGGCCTGCGACGCCGGCGCGTCTCCGTTGGCGATGGGAGACATTTTGTCGGAGTGGAAGATGGGTTGAATGAGGATTGAGTGCTGTGGGATAGTTGACAAGATGCAGCACAAACAAGATGTCAACGGGCAGAAATCTCTTTCCCCAAGAGAAGAAAAGAAGAGACAAAGCCGACCGCCGCCTTCGAGAATTTTTGTGGGCGAACCTCGTTGCGGAGCTTCGGGGACCCGACTCCGGCGGATCAGGGTCCAGGGCGAACAGCGAAGTCGCGACATGTCGCGACCAAGTGAAAACAAAAGATACCTACCAGTAGCAACTTCAGTGTTGTACCTCACGACAGCCCACGCTTGAGCCGTATCGGTTCCGTAAATTCATCGCATCTTAGACATCTCGGACATGTCACTATCAGTATTCGCTTCGAAGGATGGAAAAGAGAAAATCGCGCCATGGCACCTTTTGGTCGCATACATATTTCACTGACAACATAAGAAAGCAGAATCGCATCTGCGATAACTTTTGCCTGGTCTCGGATTCGTAGACTTCATTCCATCATTCTCTCCGATCTTTGTAAGAGACGGCCATTTCCACACTGCGCGCCAAGACCGCCAAACGCAATGATACAGCACGGAGGTCAGGTGCCGAATTTCACCTAGTTCTCTCTCATGCGAACATCGCTGTCGAGGTCATTGGAGGTCATCACACGCTTGCTAGGCGAATCCTCAGCATCTCCGACCTCAATCACCTCCCACTCAACAACCGATCTGCCATCACTACTCGTCTGTCCACCCCGCCTCCGTTTGAGCCTTCCCAATGGTCCAGTCTCAATCAACTCCTCAAACCACGGCTGCCCACGCACCTCCCTCGAACCACTCTGCTCAAACGTAGTCACCGTCCGCGAGGTACCTTCTCCCTGTTCCGTGACGACCGTAGTAGCAATAGGGTCATCACCTCCATCGTCGGCGTTGCTGGCCGTTGGCAGGATTTCCAAAGCTTCGAGAAGGTCCAAGCTCGGCTTCTCGAGGGAGCTCAAGTTGACGCAGATGAAGTCGGCCTCGTCGTTGGTTTCTTCGCTCCAGAAGGAGAGGTTGGTGCCGCAGAAGCCGCAGAAGTTTCGTTTCGTGTGAGGGGCTGTGCGGGGGGTGAAGACGCGTCTTATGTCGGAGGGCCGTTCGTCATCGTAGAAGGCGTAGGTTGTGCTTTGGAGCCATGGAAGCGGGACCCGGAGGAGTGTCGGCAGAGAAGAGGCATATGCACGGCCTGCACATACAAACCATTAGTCTCAGCGGAAATCCAGCTGATTGCCGAATGAAGAACTAAAAAGACTCGACTTGGAACGTGTTCTGGTTGAGCACGTTTCTACTTACGTATATCTGCTGAACCTCCAATCAAGACCTGTGCCGCAGTTTGCGGGTTGCTTTCCGCCGGTAGCACGATTTCATATTGGTTTCGACCACAAGAGCAGCCGCCCTGTAGAGCTTGAGCGGCCATGGTTCCCAGAGCGTATCGTTTCTTTTGGACGATTAGGCGAGAGTGTCGACTAACAAGGATTGTTGCACAAGGATGCACGCAGACGGCGTGGAGCTCGGAGCAATGACGTTCGAGCGTTGAGCGGGCCGACGAAATGCGCCCGGCAAGACACCACGGATCCGGCTGTTTGGCTTCGTTGACAGCAATAAGAAATCGGCTCTACCCAGCGAAGATATGCAAGAGAAGTCATGTTGTTGGTAGTCGCAAAGAACTGGACGTGGAACGTCATGTCGCGCACCAGTGCTACCATCAACCTGGTGGTGAGGCCGTACTAATACTTATTTGTCCAAAATTGACTGATGCGTTCAACTATAAAAACAACATATCAGCGAGAACATGACCCCATGTACTAACCGTAACTTCAACATATGTCTATTCGGAGCACGAGTCTTCCGACCTCGAGAACTGCCTCCTTCAGGTCGTTCTTTGGTGTCCAACTTGTTATAGTGATGTCTTCGCCGTCTTCATGATGTCACCTGAATGCATGCTCAAGGTGACCACAATTACCTACTTACTAAACCACGGCCGAACCCGCTTCCTCGTCGTCACAACAATATTACAACAATATTCGAAATCTATAACTCAACACCATGCCTTCCAATACGCAGCCCCATCCCGATCAGAGAGGTGTCGAGCCTCATCCTGAGCGTCCTCGAAATGTGAACGGCGAAGTCGACTACGTCCCTCGTCCCTCGCAATCCAAGCCCATTTCCGAATCGCGCAAACAAATCCAGCAACACATTCTCAACCTATACTGCGGGGCTGCCTCTGAGGCGGACATGGCAGTCTACGCCGAGCAATCCATCTACGACGATCCTTTCAGCTACTGTGACACCCGGTAGGTCATATCACAGCACTTGTCCACGTCGGGGCATCACGTCTGATTTTCTGACACAAACGCACCTCAGATACAAGATCGCCGGCCAGTGGTACGGCATCCCCAAGCTCTTCGCCAAGTCCGAGACCCTAGCCACTGAAGTGGTTTCGTCGACGGAGCACGAGCTGGTTTGGAAGCAGAGGCAAAAGTATACGTTGGTGGGCATCCATGCCTCGAAGACTGCAGACAGCCTCATCAGCTTGAAGCTCGAAGGCACGGAGCCGAACGAGAAGGTGGTCTACCACAAAGACATGTGGAACGAGAAGGATTACTCTCACGAGGGCCTGGGAGCGCTGATCAAGAAATTGAACGGGCAAGTGACCAGCCCGGGATCGGAGGGGTGTTTTGCTAACTTCATTGCAGTGATCAACTTACACATGTTACAAAGCCGCCTGAGAGCGTCTGATAAGGCTGTCAGAACAGGACTGATGTATCTACAAGCTCGAGGCAGCGTGCAAGATCGAATGCTGGCTAGTAATTGGACAATACGAGGTTCGAGCTTTTCTGATGTGCACAAGTGGTGAATCCAGCAAGAGCTAGTCCCTATATACGTTTCAATTTTGAAATCTTTCACATCAAAGTAGACGATTCTGCTGAATGGAGTCGATAATTAGACGCTTGTGTCACTGTAACAAAAATATGCATTCAAAAGTCGACGGACATGGCTGGAAAGATGTGTTGTGAAACGTGCCGAGGCAACATGTAACTACCTTGAATTAAAATGGCCCTGCTAGAAGGAAAAGCCGAGACAGACTGAAGTTCAATTCTCCATTTCATCGTATGTCTACCTAAGTAGCTTCGGGCACGACTGACGCCATGTGTCTGACGGCGGAAGCTGTCGGGCCCAAAGAGGGACAGACAATGCGCATCTCACAAAATCGCATGCGCGCGAATGGGAAAAGCTGGATATTCGAGCGAATGCGGGAAGCATGACGACAGCGGCTACGAGCCAGCCCGTCATCACCATAGTAGGTACCTGTTCCTGACCAACTCCAAGCTTCCCTCGAAAACTTTCCAAAGCTTCACTACAATTGTGCCTTACTCTGAGCTCTTTCTCTTCCCTTTATACCTCCATCCTTCTAGCCCCTACCTATCTCTCATCCAAAACAATCTCACAATGTCCTCTTCTACCACACGCCTCGCTGCCCGCACTATTCGCGGTGCTAGAATCGCTCGCGCTCAACCTCACCCTCGAGCCCAATACCGTGGCTATGCAGACGCCTCGACAAAGCAGACCGGGACGTCAGGCGTGGTCGGTGGTCTGATCGGTGGCGGCGCCGTCTTCGCTGTCGCATACGGGTACTACCACTTCAGCGGCGCGAAGACCGCCGTCCAGTCAATGGCGCAGACCAAAGCCTATTTCCAGTCAGCCAAGGACAAGATCTCGGAAAATACCCCAGAGCCCAACCAAGCCATTGAGTGGCTGCACAAGACTGCTCTGGCATACGCTGGTTTCATCCCCGGTGCTAGTGGCTACATCGATGCTGCCTTCAAGGATCTTGAGAGCGTGCGGGCGAAGCATGGCGACAAGGTCGATGGTATCGTCCGGGAAGCTTACGATGAGATTAAAGAAGTTTCCAAAAAGGGCGACATGAGCTTCAGCACCGCGCAGAAAGTCTGGTCGGTACTCGAGGACAAGCTAAAGAAAATTGGCGAGCTTGCCGGGGACGCCGTTGAGGACATTCTCAACAACCACCCGGACATCAAAGACAAGGTTGGCGGTAACGTCAAGCAGCTCCGCGAGCTACAGGACAAGTACGGTCCCCAAGTCAAGCAGGAAGTCGACAAGACATGGAGCCAAGTCGCGGGTATCGTTCAGAAGGGCGTTACCGCCGGCTCAGCGGTCGAGATCAAGAACCTGATCGATGAGAAGGTGCAAAAGCTTCGAAGCCTTGGTGACGAGGCATGGAGCAAGGGTCTCGAGCAGGCGCAGCCGTACTTGGAGAAGAGCCCCAAGGTCAAGGAACTAGTCGAGAAGAACACCGACGTCCTGAAGCAAGGGAACCTGGAGGAGCTGTGGAACCGCGTGAAGAAGGCTACAGAATCTGGTAGCATCGAGGATCTGCAGAAGTACGTCGACCAAGCGAAAGAGAAGATCTCGCAAGGCGGGAAGAGCTTCGGCATCAATGTCGACAAGTACATGCAGAGCATTCCTGGTGCTTCGGAAGTCATGTCGAAGTTGGGGCAGCTGCAGCAGATTGGCCAGAAGCATGGACCAGAAGCTGAGAAGATCTTGAAGAGCACGATTGAGGAGGTGAAGCAGGTGCTACAGCGCAAGACACAGGAGGCCGAGAAGATTGCTGAGAAGGCGAAGAAGGAGGGAAGCTCATGAAGAAGGTATGATGTCTTAGTCACGGCCGCGATGATGACTCGTAATAGCATTAGCATCTGCCTGCTGGCATTAGGCATTAGGCATAATTGAATCCCGATTAAAGAACCTTGTCCAAAGGTCTTCAAGGCAGAGTGGTGTCTGACAGTGTCTCTAAATTTTTCAACGCTGCAAATTCGTCTCGTCATTCTTTCGCTTTCCCCTGTGGGTTCCTCTTCATATACCTAAAAGTATACGTCCCCCATTTCGCATCCTTTCCCTCCGGCGGACTCACGCCCTCCACATTCCATCTATCCAAATCCAACTCCAACCTCCCGACCTCCCCAAACCCACACGCCTCAAACATGCCGGATCCAGCCTCACTAGCATGCACCCAGCAATACACCCCCTCCTCATCCGCCCTCTCCGTCCCCTTCCGTAACAACGCCGCCCCCACCCCTTTCCCCTGAAAATCCGGATGCACCGCAATACTACAAATAAACATACACTTCGCTCCCAACGGCATAAGCCGCTTCATCCACGCATCCATATGCGCCCCCGTATACCCCTCCAACGCATCCCTCGCCCCCGCACCGGCTCCCGCTTCCGCCGCCTTCTCGTCTGCGTCCGGAAACGGCGGCAACGGCTCCGGACCATCCTTTGCCAGCTTCTCTAGTTCTTCCGTCCGTCGCGAGTCTTGTTCCGGGGAGTTGAAGCCGCGGAATCCCCACGCTACCCAGCCCACGATGGAGGAGGTGGAGGTGGAGGTGGAGGGGTCGGTGGCGACGGTCATTTCGACGGAGCCGGGACTGCTGAGCCAGTGGTGCAGTCCGCCGAGCATGCCGTCTTCGTGGTTGTAGGGGTTCTTGGGACTGTGTGCTTTGAGGAGGGTTTGTCGGTCGGTGTCGAAGGCGAGGCCGGCGAGGTGGGCGCACGAGGGGATGTCGGAGGCGAGGAGCGGTCGGAGGGCGATGTTGGGTTGAGATTCTGACATGTTGTCACTCCGAATATGCTTGAAAATGGTAGAGATGCTTATCACGGGCGCGTAGACCCCACACAGTGTTACGATCTGAATGTGGACGAAGCGGAGCTTTCACGGGGAATTCAGCAACGAGGGGCCGACTCAATCGCTGATTTGGACCCCCACACCAGCACAAGCTGGGAGCTGCCTCATTATCGTTCTGAAACACGAATACGAGATGCATTGCCTGCAGTTCCACTCGTGATGGACATTGTGGGCTAGCAAATACTCGCGTTGAGTGTCGAGTACGACCCAGTGTGACGATATATCGACGAGTTCCGCGTTGTGAGCGTGCGTCAATGCTCTGCTCGCCTCGTGGTCACAAAAGACGCAATCATCTTAATGGCCGTCAGAGCTCGATATCCGTCTTGGGGCATCAATGGAAAGTCTGGTTGTATTTCTCGTGTGCGCGGAGTGTGCCTGACCACGGGTTGGCAAGAAGATGGGGATTCACTCGACATATGCATCCAGGGTATCGGGCCGTCAGAACTCGACAACACTTCGCTGTCTAAATTCATCCTCGACTCAATCTTCATTCAGAGCAACGACACCGCCGGAAGGCTACAAGCAAGATTTGTACCGTCTCAAATCTCTTCGGAGGACAGCTGACGCCCCCTTGTCTTCGTAGGGACGTGCAGTACGAACTATGATTATCACATCTGGGTACATCCATGCTGCAAGTCATCTGCAAGGACTGGTCATTAGAGAAGTACGCAACTGCACACCGTAGCGCCTGTGCGGGGCTCTACATGTTCCTCCTCGGCTATCCATCGCCATGGATAAGAACAACTGGTCCGACTGCCCATCACACTGTGCCCGTTTCGACACTCATTTCACGCACCGAGATCTAGTGAACTGGCCAACCGACTAATCCGCCAAGATGCCATTCGATCCATTCGATGACCGCAACGACGGCACAACTACACTTGCAATCGAAGCCGCACGCAGGGCCTGGGTCGAAGATGTGCCGGATCTGGAGCACCGGATCATCACACTGGCAGACATGGTTGAGGCCAGACGACAAGGCCTATCCCTGCGTTCCATACGCGGACGTACGCCTCCGCCTCCCACGCCAGCGGCCGGTCGCGACGAGAGACTGCGGAAGTACTGCTCGATTCTCTGGGAAGAGGAAACAGACGACTGTTGGTACGAGTGGGACACGGATACGGGTGATCACGAGGATCTGGACGGTACCTACATCTTCGTTAGGAAGGCCTATGTCGATAGATATGGAGGTTTGCTTACTGTGACGCCTCCGTATCGCTCCTACGAAGCAGCAATCCAGGAGCTCGAGAGGGTTTTGCGCGAATCGGCAGAGGATAAGCAGAGGAAAGAGCAGCGCGCCAACAACAAAGAGAAGTAGAAGGATACGAGTGGCAAAAAGTCAAGTCGGAGATCGTCTTTGAGGGAAGAATATGTATTGTTATTTAGTCGGTAGAATGTGTACGGGTATTGATGATGGCCACTTTCTCATGATCTGAAGGAAGTTCAAATATGCACACTTTTCATGTCGGATAGACTAAACAAAAGTCAAACGTAAGTTTCGGGATCGGAACTCAGCTTGATCGTCCTGCGATCACGGAGACGTGATGTGCGGAACATGATGCAAAAAGCAAAACATACAACAGCGAGGATTCCCCAGTGGTCACCCACCTGAGTACTAACTTGCCGATCTGTAGCGATTCGGGGTCATAGCGAATCTGCTCACCTTCAGCTCAACTTGATTTATTTGCTGGGCGCTGAAACGAGACAGGGTGCGATATATTCGTTCGTCGATTGTGTTAAAGCCGTAGATCCGCCAGGTAGCAGCCTCGAACCATTCTAGACTAGATGGCAAAATGGTTATCGCAGCGAACCTTCGACTTACAGAGCCACCGGATGGATTCAGCCTCGTTGCCCTCTACCAGGCGCGGGGAACATCACGCTAGTCTTGGCAATGGCTACCTTGGACTTCTTCGCATGATCGACATATATTCGCGGCCTATCGGGATGCAACATCTGCCCAAGTGTCACGACAGCTGAATTCATGTCGGTGTGACACAGATTTCAACGGTCACGAATTTGTCGGCGCTGGGCGGGATTAGACGCCAAGCAAGCCGATGACAGCGCTGTCGAGCCGCGTCCAAGGCCGCATATAACGCCCGTTACGCCCGTCCCAGCGAACTCAGGATGTCGTGTTCGCTGCACGGAGCAAAACGCTCGCATCCCCTGCGTATCTTGTTCATCATCTCACACAGTCAATTATGTCGCTCATAATGAATCCTCCTGCATGCAAGACTATGCCGCTACCTCGGACACGGCAGACTCTACTGGACGACTATTTTGATTACCCATCCAGGCGCGAGCGTTATCTCAACTTGCTTGACCTGCCTCCATCAATTCGAGAGTGTATCTACGATGCCGCCTGCGCAATGCCTTATGATGGTGGATATGTAAACATTGATATCAAAGACCACCGAGATGGCAATTTTGAGACTGCTGCTTCGTTGATGCTGACTTGCCGCAAGATGCACGGCGAAGTCTTCAAATTCGTGTACTCGCGAAATCTGATTCTCATCGATGCAACCACACTCATCGGCCTGAATGCGCTGCGTAGGATTGGACCTGACAATCTTGCTTCGCTGAAGCACCTGGCCGTTCGTTTGGCCATCGACCGCGCGGCGACACCGAGTTTGTGCTATTTCAAAGGTTATGGTCATGAGCATTGCGTGGCATACCCTCAAAGTAAGGACCGGGTTTCCCAGGACATCCCAGCTTCTCATACTATCAACTTGCACCGCTGGCACCACGCCCTCGGCGACATTTTACCACGCTTGCCACATTCTAATTTCCATCTCGACTTACTGTGTGACATGCAATCTATGGATATTGCACTGGCACGAGACAAGGCACGACGACTGTTGTCACCTTTGCATGGCCGTCTGACTCTTGCAGGCTGTTCCATCCATCTCGGGTCGTCCCCAGGTGTCCAACTACGAGCACTGGCCGAGGAGGTAGCATTACGAGCCACCGGGCAGCCTGGGCCGGTCCAGCAGCGACTGAGCTTTCTTGATCTTCCTCATGAGATCCGTGTTCAGATCCTGAGTTATACAGACTTGGTGACGTCGCGTAAAGAGGTCGAATGGCGGCCTGATGAGGGCTATTGGGCCTCTGAACAAGGGTGGTGCGATGACTATTCAGACGACTACGAACACGAATTTCTCTTTTGCAGGCGTGCTCACGCCGCGTTCAGCTCTCGTTGTCAGTGTTGGCTCCCTCCACAGCCTCTGTTTCTGTTATGCAGAACACTTCGCCTCGAAGCCGAGCAGGTCTTCTTCCAGCAGAATCGCATTGTCATTAAGCCCAGTGTCGGAATCAACCGTCTCGCAGATCACACCCCACCCATGCTCGAGGCATCGCACTACCTCAACAATGTTATACCAGCACATGCACTCCGGCATCTGCGCGCACTGGAGATTGTCTTCTCGCCGCTCAAGGGCGCCTATCTCCAGGAGCATGAGCCTGCGTACCAGGACTGGCTCTCCACTCTCGACTCGATCAAGGACAAGCTTTCCTATCCCAAATTCATCCTCCGCATGGTCTTCTCGCCATGGACACCCCTTGAAGAAGGCCTGGGTGTAGAGCCCGAGCCTCGGCCACCCAGAGAGACTTTTGCAGCTATCCTCGAGAGTTACAAGCGCGCACTACATCCGCTATCGATCTTGCGACAATACGGCCTCGCACATTTACAGCTTGACCTCGCCAATCCGTCCTGGTTGTATGTTCATCGAGATCGACCAAGGGTTAACCGGCGCCAGTACCTGTCGGCCACCTCGATGGAGCAAGAGACTGAGAGCCGCATCATGGGCAAAGGATACGCTGCGACCGTGCCTCGTCTGAGTGACAGCTTGTGGAAGCTCGTCTGGCTCGACATGGTGTTCTCCGACGGATGCAAATATAACTATAGCGATCCGACCATGGCCCGCATATGAGCATCCTGTGGCTACAATTGTGCTCATCAGAGGCATGGCGAACTTACGCATGTATGCATAAGCTGTCCCCTTCCGGAAGGCTAGTTTTGCAGGATTGGCGTGTGTGCTCTATGCAATTGGTGCTCCACATTGCTAATTATCCTGCCCATTGTCGGCCAGTGCTCATGTTGAGCTAGCAACTCGAGCAGCAGCAGTAGCAAGCATTGAGAACAGTAGCAGCGATCAAAGTCAGCCGGATGGGTCCTCGTCTTATGTCTTGCCAGAAGAGACAGCTGAGATGTCTTGCCCCCTCCTGCTGTCGCGTCGATGGTGAAGATTTCTTCTCCGCCCTCACTTGTAAATCATAAGGGATCCCCGCGACCCCATGTGACTTGCGACGATTTATATCGCCATGTCGACCAATGCGCGTGGCCGGCGAGGCAACTACAGGAGATTGCACCTCAAGAAGAAAGGATGAATGACATTGAAAAGATATGGTGTCTATTACGGTCGGTATGCATATTCATCTCCGCCCCCTGTCAGAATCGAGCTTGCCCCCTTTTTCGCCGTGTCTATTGCTAGCTGTTGATAATGCGCACTGGATACAGCCGCCAAGACCCCCAGCCTGTGGCATCGACTATTACCCAGTGGCTTCTAGCTTGTTGGGACTGCTGAGCACGTGTTGTATAGAGACTTGTTGATCTAGGGCTTGGTAGACTTGGACTTGGATGACTTGGATGACTTGGAATCGGACTTGGACTTAGCGGGCTGGGTCTCGCCGGTATTTTTCTTGTCGCCACCAGTCTTGCCGGTGTTCTTCTTGCCGGTGTTCTTCTTGTCGCCATCAGTCTTGTCGGTATCAGTCTTGCTGGTCTTTGTCTCCGTGGGCTTGGGCTTGCCGGTGCTGGTCGCGTCGGCCTTTGTCTCATCGGTACTGGTCTTGTCTGGTTTGTTGTCCTTGGTGGCAGGCTTTGATCGGTTGCAGGCGGTAGGCTTTTCCCTTGGTTTACTAGCTCCTGTCTTGTCCTTGTCCTTGCGCTCCTCTAGGCTGCGAGCAGTGTTTGAAGCTTCCCCTATCGGAGTGTCTCCATCACAATCTTCGACAGGGTTTGCTGCGACAGGGTTTGCCGCGACAGGGCCTGCTGCGGCAGGTGCATACGGACGTTTGGCCTTGTTACGGCGAGGGTTCGCTACCGCTTTAGCCTTGTGCTCTTCGAGAAACGTCTTGAGAGCTGCCTGCGTTGCTGCATGCTGGTTGTTGAGAGGTTTAATCCCGACACTCGAAAGGGCCTTAGCGCAATCGCCACAGGCTGGAGCAGTCTCGGAAGTGCTAATATCACTCTAAGTAGTAGATCCACCACCGGATGGAAAGTCCGTTGTAGGGCCTTTGAAGTCTTCCCATAACTTTAGAGCGAGGATCTCGGCGTGCGACCCGCCATCTTCAAAGCCGCTTATGTTACCGACTTTACTGTGAAAGAAGCCGGCTGGGTTATCTGTGGGCGTGCCCAGGATGCCACTAAACAGATCGACCCTGCCCTTGCTTTATGAAGTAAAGAAAATGTAGCGATCCAGCTGTATCGCTGCTACCATTTTCGGAATATCTGTACTTCCTCTGCCGCCCTCTACAGATTTTTGCGGTATGGCTTTGAACTTCTTGACTATGTCCGCGTGCGCATACCGTGCAGCAGCGGCGAGGTAAATTTCAGGGACAGGAGTCGCCTCGTCTAGCTCTAGGATACCTGAGAGGCTGATCAAGGGAGAGCTGACGCCTTTTTCAGCAATTTGCCCTGGCTTGACCTTCGGAGGCTCCTTGAACCTCGTTCCTACTGCGCTATCCCCAAAGTCGGCCGTCAAGACGATGCTCGATATGCTATCGCCGGGTGCCTTGCCTCCAAAGTTGATCCCGGTTTGCATGGGCAGTCTATGGCTGAACTCGGACAGGTTCAGAAGGGACAAGGAGACGGCCGTAAGGAAGACGGAGTTGGACCATATTGTCGCAGGTTCGTGATGGATGAATGTAAATTTTGCAAAGGTCGAGCTCAGCTCAAAGTGGGAGGAGAAAGGGGCGTTGCAAATGGAAGTGAGACAGAGGAATCGAAAATGTCGAGCTCAGCTCAGACTTGAGGTAGAAAAATCGTGCTTCAAGAACGGGAGCGATCCGAACGAAGCGCAAGGGAACGTGATGAAAAGAGTGACAAAATGAGCGTGGTCGGTCTTCATAAAGGCCAAGGAAAAAGCGGCCGCAAGTGCAGCCTTAAGCACTAAATTTCGTAGGCATACTAATCACGACGAAACTTACACAGCCATGTCCATAAAAGGTGGTGCTATATTCGTGCAGCCAGGCTGTATGAGTCGCGAGGTCAGGGCACAGTCGCAGTGTTACATTAGCACGTAAGCTCGTTTCGAAGCGATGATGCGAGTTGCCACACAATACCAGGCGGATTCCACGCCGATGAAGGAAAGGCCTGAATCGATACATACACTTGCGACAGCGGGACCACCGGGGAGATCGGTCACCTCACCTGAACGCCCCGCGGTGCTGGGCCTGATTCCCAATAGGTATGGCGCCTTGTATGTCGGAAAACCCTTTGAAACTTGGCCAAGGCTGATAGCTGACGTTGAGGATGACGCCGCGCCCAATCTCGCGATCTTTCGGGTTTCGGCATGTTTTGCGAATGCAAATGTCTTGCTGCTTCATTGCTCGGACCTGCGCACCGATCGAGACGATGAGACCTCTGGTGTTGACTCCGTGTAGGTTGTCATAGTCCTTCAGTTCCAGGTCCGCGAATGGTTTGTAGTTCTTGCACTGTTCGGCAGCGGCGGCCTCCTTGTTTAGGTCCGCAAATACAATCCCTTCGATACCCGCTTCTGCGAGGGCAAAGGCAGCTTCTCTGCCCAGGCCTCCTCCACCCTGTGAGCTGTTCAGTTATGAAAGCCGACGGGAGCGAGGAAGTCGGCTAGATCCCTCAACTTGTTGTATGTGTGGGCAACTGTCTATCCCGGGAACCAATGTTGCGGGGCTGTCGCAGCAGTAAAGCTTAATGTCATGCTTCGATGCTAAAATCAGTTTTTACGCTCTCTGTTCGAAAGGAATGTGATATCTGAATCGTGGCTTCTTGTGCTTCAAGAGTAGTTTACTCTCTCGAATTCTTTGCAAATGATTCCCGAACGTGAAATTTGCATCTTCTCACAGCCGCGAACCAATTGAAGTCGGAGCGAAACAGATACAATGACCGAGAGAATCCCCAAGCCAGACGAATCTCAGTTCGACGATCCACAGACGATGGTGCTCCCGGCAGTCGCGCAGATGAACTCACGTTTCCCTTTCCTCCCGTCACAGACTGCCGAAGGCGAGCTTTACGGCCCGTTCAACCAGCTCTGCTACGTGTCCACTTTGGTCGAACAGCTTGAAAGCTCACCTTGCATCCAGTTGTACGCCCTCATCAACTCAGACATAGTACGCACACGGGATGATGACCACTCGCCTACCAGAGCTCTCGGATCAGGAACAGGAGCCAAGCATTCTCGCCGCTGTCTGTCGTCGACTCACCTTACCCGCGCTTCGCCCATAAGATGATCGCCAGCAAGGTAGGGTTGATGCCGAATGTGATCCGGGCTGCTATGGAGGAAATGCCTGCTAGCGCTCTCTCGGAAACTGAGGCGGCGGTGTACCGGCTCGCAACAGTCCTGGCTGAAAGTCGTGGTCTGATAACTGATCATCGTTTCCAAGCTGTATTGAACAGTTTTGGCAGGAAGAAGGTCCTTGCCGTGCTGCACATGATCATGTCATATATTCATGGGTCGATGCTTAGAAACATTGGAAATTGTGAAGTGCCTGTCGAGTTTGGGGCTGATATCAGCGCCTGAGGATGAAAGAAGCCAGAGACAGCTTGTACCTAGCATATCCCTGCAACACATTTGCATGATCAACCTGAGATGACGAGTCGACTCAATACAGCATTTGTTGCGATAGATGAAATAAGACGCAGTCCCTTATGGGGGTTTGTGCGACAGTGATGATGGTTAGGAGGAAGATAAGATGTGCACAGCCACTAATCAAAACGTGGTTCGCGTTCATGTCAGCGACGCTAAAAGAGGAGCACATCAACACGGTCCTGACAATTCTTACGACCACCACGTCTCCACAACTTTGAAATTTGTTTCACCACCAGTCCTGCCGAGCTCGCGTGGTTGTTTGGATCTATCCATCGACCCGAACATCGCGACTCCTTTGATCGCTTCATCCAGCGAAACACTACTCTGCCATACTTGTCAACACCATACTCCTTTCCTCGTCGAAGATGGACTCAAGTCAGGACTGTCCGCAGCATCTTGAAAATGTCTACTGAATTTCCTATCAGTGGTGAGTCGGCTTGGCTGAAGGTCAGCTCTGTTCTCTCTGCCTCTCCCGCGCCTTGTGAGAATGTATACAACTGTTTTGCCACCCCTTTGCGCTCCTCTATGGACTTGTGTTCCCTGTTCAAACCTTCAGTCTTTTCTTTCCTTTCTGCTTGATTTCATTCCGTTGGCCTGGTGCCTCCAGTCGCTCCTTATACCGGTTCAGTCACTCGTTCATTCCTTCATTTCATCGTTTACGCGTTATCGAAAGCTTCGCCGCTTCGCTATCAACAAACCATCATCCTGTTCAATTGCTCTTTATTCCGATACAAGATGAAGACACTCATCCTCGCCGCTTTGTCCGCCCTCGTGACCGCCGCTCCCGCTCCCATCTCCCAGCGCGCCACCGACGCCCCTTACGGCAACAAAAAAGGCCTTTGCTACAACGACAACAACATCATCGGCAACCTCTCCAAACCCGGCAGTGCCACCTGGTCCTACAACTGGGGCGTCAGCAGCCCACCCAACAAATTCCAATTCATTCCAATGTGCTGGGACAAGAACTGCGACGTCGCAGGACTCATGAAGACCGTCAAAGCCGGCGCCCCGTGGGTCCTCGGCTACAACGAGCCCGACATGTGCGGCGAAGGGCTCGGCGGTTCGTGCACCAACCCACGAGATACCTTCAACTCCTGGAGCAAAACCATGCTGCAGTTCCACGACGCGGGCGCGAAACTCGTGTGCCCCGGTATCACCTCCAACGATAAAGCTCAGGGTCCGTATGGCTTTGCCTCTGGCCTGACTTGGCTCCAAGAATTCGCCAGCATCAGCAACAATCCTTCGCAATTCAAGTGCGACGCGCCGGCGCTGCACTGGTACGGTAGTCCGGACATCGGCGACGGCAAAGCGCAGGGCAAGGTCTTCATCGAGTACGTCAAGACGGCCAACGCCAAAGTCAACCAGATCTTTGGCAAGAAGACGGATCTGTGGATTACCGAGTTTGCCCCCGTTCCATACAAGGATCCGAAGATCATGAGTGATTTCTTGGCCACGGTCATTCCATTTTTGAATGGGGCGGAGTACGTGGCGAGGTACTCGCCGTTTATGGCAGAGTTCTTGATGGATGCGAAGACGGATGTGCTGAATCAGGTTGGCAATACGCTTGTCAGTGCGCACTGAGACCGAATGCGGATGTTGTCGACTTGGCTGAAGTCTGGATTCGATATTCGGATGGAACCTGAGAAATTGCTGTTGGTGGCGAGACGTTGTTTCGATTTCGATGTACACTTTGATTCTGCATATACCCATTGAGCAGGCATGACCAGGCCTTGTGCGTATTTCTTATGACCTTCTTGCAGTGTATGGATGCTTTGTGGCTTGACGAACGCTGACTTGCAGGCCGTTGCGCTCAAGAATCCCTCCCATACGTTGCAAATCTCTGTCCGCGTGATACGCCCGTGGTACGTTCGAGGGTCAAAGACCACAGATCACGATTTATTTATCGTACAACATGCAGGACAACCGGCTTATCTCATTATACTATGACAGCTCCATCTCGTACACGCAATTCGGCCCAAATTCTCAACCTCGACGCGATCGCAAGACGTCATGCAAATTATCCGCCACGTTCAAATCGTCCTGACACGCCTGAATGCGATCAAGCTTCATCTTCAACAACGCCGGCTCGCTCAAAGAACTCCTCTCCGCAAACTCCTTCGCATCATAAAAGTTTCCCAAACACTCCCACGCCGCGATGAAATGCGCCGCCCTATACCTCATCACCGTCGCCCGCCCAACCCGCTCCCTCAGCTCCTTGAACGCCGCCGCTTCAATCTCCTCCATGTTGGAGTAGAAGAAGCGCAGCTCATTTGCATACCGCCGCTCCGGATCGCCGTGTTCATACCTGTGTCTGAGCTTGTCAAAGGCGTTTTCGACGGCTTCGTGGTAGGTTGCGAGGTTGCCGTACTTGTAGTGGTCGGGAGGGGTCTGGGCAGCACGGCTGCCCGGAATCTGCTTCCAGAGCTGGTGATGTAGGGTCGCCGCCAATGCGTCATTGTCCAATGGCTCGCCGATGCCGGTACTATGGTTGTCGTCGATGTCGGCACTACCGTCGTCGTCGATGCTCTCATAGTCCATATAGTCACCGGTGCTATCCAAGATCATGCGAACCTTCCTGGGGCCTCCACGCTTGGTGGGATCTCTGCGTTCGGGAAGATCGGACACTTCAATGTCGTCGTCGTGGCCGAAGATGTAAGGAGCCGTTCTGGAGTCCTCGAGTTTGGTGTGGCGGTCGTCGAGTCGGTGCGGACCAAAGAGCGGTCGTCTGAGGGGCTTTGTCTGTGTACCCTTCTCCTGCGTCTGTCGTTTTTGGGCCTGTGTTATCTTCGCCGTCGTTCGCTTGACTGTCATCTTCTTGGGAGGCTTGGAGGGAGTAGACTTGGCGATCTTCGACAGTGGTGTGCGAGGGGCTTTGCCTGTCCTTGCTCGGGGTGTCCTTGGTGTAGCAGTCTCCTGGTAGGTCTCCGAGTTTAGAGGCGAAGCGAGCGGTTATATGAGAGCTATCCTGGCAGTCGGTGTGGTCGCCGGTCTTGCTGTGGTCTTTGGCTTTGCGACAGCCTTTGACTTTGTGGCAGCGTTTGGTTTCGCGGCGGCCTTCTTCGGGGCAGCCTTCTTGGGTGCCATGATGTATGTGTGCAATTGATGCGACTAACTACCATCAAGTGCACAGAGTGTTTGCCGCTGCTGCAAGATCGATTGTACAAGTAGGTGGGCGAGCGACATGTATCCAAGCTGCTTTTGTATAGATGTGTTGCTGAGAACAAAGGAAAACAGACCATCGTAGACACCGCAAGCGGATGAACATTATCTTAGAGCCATCTACGGCAAAGAGGATCAAAGAAATCACGGCGCGAGAAACGAGTCCCATTGCGGATGGCTTTTAGCTGTAAGCTTGATTCGCGACATGCTCTACGACATTGTGCAGTTGTGAAGCCATTGTCTCAACCCCCGTATTTTATGTGCGCGAGCAGAGGAGATCTACCATGAACGGCCCGTTCAGAGCTCCGGATTCTAGGAGGTCTTTGAAGTCACCTGAGTGACGCAGGTCTGCCAGATGCGCGGCCAGATAGTCGGAAAAAACAAGCTGTGCGTCCCTCAGCGGAGCAGACGCATCAGGTGCAGTCTGAAGATGCGTATTTTCTCCATTGCGCGTCTCGACTGCCAGATCTGACCCTTTTGGCGAGGCGATGGCTGCCGGGGGGGCAATCGAGTCGATTTCTTCGTCTTGATCTGTGATGCCATCATAGAGAGTCTCTTTGATAAGGTGGATATCCTCGGCCGCGAGGATTTGGCCTGGAATTTGCTTATGCTGGGGCAAGTCATTCTGGAAATAGCCGAACGGATCATCATGATCCTGCTGAATCCAGCTACTCGCTGCGCCCTTTCTCCCCTTCTTCGTTCTCGTTGAGCCGTGGCCAAGCAACTCTCGAAGTGTGTTGAGAGCTGTCGATTTGACATCTGGCATCAGAAAGCGGTCTGCCAGAGTAAAGACGAAGGCAGCCTCGACACACTTCTCTCCCTGACTCTGTCCGCACGGTTGATACGTGTCAGTGTACAAGCATTCCACAATGGCATGAAACGCTTTGCAAGCAGTGGGTCCAAGTCTGAGCTCCAATCTTTTGTCAACGCTTTCAACACAGCCAGATGACAGGAGATGGCGAAAATACTCAGATTGACCTTCAATTATCGATTGGTGGAGGTAGAAGTCTTCACCTGTGCAGGTGAGGTGAATGCAGATTGTGGCACTCATGAATCGCCTGAACCATGGTTCAGTAAGGTTTTGGATGGACTAGTTAGTGACACTGACTTTGTAAAGGCGCGACCGCCCTCTTTTGTTGCTTCCATTGCAATTTCAAGCTGATCTGTTTCGAATTGACGTTTTGGAAGCGATTACAATTACTTGACCTTGCTTTCAGATTGCATGTGCTCTCACGACTGAGCGCGTGCGGGGTGGGCTGTGCAACACTCGCTCCTGCCTCACCACACAGCTCAGCCGGCCGCGCCTGCCCTGCAGATGCCAGCCCCTCCTCTTCAGCGCGGCCAGGGTCAATCAGGTAAGTATGCGGCACCTTGGGTACTAATACTTATTGGCTTGGGCGGGAGCGATGTTCACAGATTCATCCTCAGAATGATCACAGCCGCGCAAAGATTTTCAACCAGTCTGCTCTTAAGGAGTTGACGCCAGTGTCTTTCGATTCATAGTTCTTGAAGCTCCAAGTGTATCCGCAGGCTAGAACCAGAGCATAAACATATGTGCTGTACCATCGCGCCTTGTGCGGTAGGCCGGACCCTCGCCATAAGCTGAAGGATGTATGTTGCCCACAGCGAAGTTCTCGCCGAGCTCTCGACGGACGGTAGCATATAGACGAGACAAAGCGAAATGTGAGGGATCGTGACCGGTACTGAAGTTCCAGGTGGTGACGCAAACGGCCGTCGCCTGGGCACGTGACCATTTCGCGACCGGAGTTCGCAGCCGCAATCTTGGCGAGGGCTAGCACGCACAACTTCTTCAAAGTTTCCATCCTAAGTGCTCTGCCTCACAATTAACCTTCCACCCACAATCCCAGCACATCAACAGCCAAGATGCCGGGAGGAGTCACTGTTCGCGATGTTGACGTGAGTTGATCGAAGCTACCAATTGCGCTCGCAATGTTGTGCGGCGTCTTTTCGAGCAAACGCTGACAAGCTCCTGAACAGGCGCAAAAGTTCATCAACGCCTACTCGGCTTTCTTGAAGCGTCAGGGAAAGCTCGCAATTCCAGGTCCGTGAAAGAGAATATACCACCCATGAGGTCGAGCTCGCAATGCGCGCGCTCGATGCGAGTACGCACCTGTACTGACAGCTTTACCTCAGGCTGGGTCGATATCGTCAAGACCTCGCACTCGAACGAGTTGCCCCCCCAGAGCCCCGACTGGTTCTACACCCGCGCCGCTGCCGTTGCCCGCCACGTCTACCTCCGCAAGACCGTCGGTGTCGGCCGTCTCCGAAAGGTTCACGGCAGCACCAAGAACCGCGGCTCGCGCCCCTCGCACCACGTCGACGCCTCCGGCTCCGTTGACAGGAAGGTCATGCAGGCCCTGGAGAAGATCGGTGTCTTGGAGCAGGACGAGGAGAAGGGAGGCCGTCGCATCACCCAGTCCGGCCAGCGTGATTTGGACCGAATTGCCCAGACCACTCTTGAGGCTGAGGAAGAGGAGGATGACGACTAGACGGCTGTCTGATTAACGATCGATGTGTTGATTTCCTGCATTAGGCGTTGGCATGGAGGTCTGCGTTACAAGACATGCGCACCAGGGATCATGCCAGGAAAACGACTTCTGGACTGAATGAAATTTCACTTGGCAAAAATGCCTGATCTTCAAAAACCCACCTCCTGACCAGCCTCATCTGATTTGCCAGTGACCGTATCGTAAGCTGTTTGTTGCACTTAGTGATTGGCTGTCTGAAGTATACTACACAGCTCGCGTCGACCAAGAGCGATCTCGGGCTGCTCAGCAATTACCAAAGTACAAATTCAATGATTCGAATAAGTCTAAGAATGGTAATGAATGGTATTGAGACCTGTCACGTGCGTGTCCAAGTCTCTGCATGCGTCAAAATCCCAGCGAGTATCGTAAATAGTTTTGACAGATCGCATATCAGTACCAAGCTGACTGTTATCGGCAACGGTATTTCCATTCGAAATTTGCGCAAACGGAAACTTACCAACGACAGCTGAACGAGCACGTTGCATTTGAAAATAGACCGCTGAGGGCCTCTAAATTTTTCGTCTGATTACTCGAGAAATTTCTTTCTTTGGACTACTTTCGTAAAAGTGAAATTGTTGTATATTTGTGTTCAGAGAATCGTGAATTCTGTCACTTTTGGAAAAGAGCCTACCGACGGTTCGGCTACCACAAGGTCCATTTTCGCATTCCACCATGCGGCACGCAAAAGTGCTTGATCAGAGCAACTTGTCTCTTCCTCCCGATTCATATGTCTACACAATCAAGCCTCTCGGTGACAGCCTCATCGCCTCGTGCTCCGACGACTCAATCAAAACCATCGACAAGAACCTGAAACCAATATCTCAAATCTCAAAATGCCACGACGGAATCACTTCCATGGTCACAAACCCCTCAACTCCATCCATAGCCCTGACCAGCGGCCGCGACGGCTTCTTCCGCTCTTGGGACCTCCGCACACAACAAAAAGTCTCCGAAAGCAACAATAATAACCTCAACGCCCCCATCCTCTCGCTAGCAATCTCGGAACAATCAAACCAAGTAGCCGTCGGCACCGAACTCACAGACCACCGCGCCGTCGTCACAGTCTGGGATTCGCGATCCCTGGCACAGCCCGTCGTGGCATACGTCGACTCACACAATGACGACGTGACGGAACTCTCATGGCATCCCACACACCCGCAATTCTTGCTCTCGGGCAGTACGGACGGCCTGCTCAATCTCTACGATACACGGATAGCAGACGAGGAAGATGCTGTTGTGAGGACTTGGAATCATGGAAGCGTGAGTCATGCGCTGTGGCCCGAAGGTGCGGGCGTGCATGATGGCCATGAGACGATCTATGCGGTATCTCATGATGAGCAGCTTGCGACGTATCGGATACCGCTTGGCTCTGGGGAGTCGCACTACAAGGCGATTGAGAATGATGATGATGCGGAAAATGAGGCTACGACGGTGGGGGATGTACGTCCGAAATTCGATTGCGAGTATGTGATTGGATTGGCCCCGACGGGTGGACAGGTTGTTATGGGTGTGGGCAAGCATAGTGCTCAACGTGTGGATCTGGTTGACTTGACAGAGAGTCTGAGAGAAGGTGTCGTTGCGTCTGATAGTACGATACGGATTGAGGAGGCGCATGGCGAGGAGATTGTCAGGACGTTTCACATTGATGGCCAGGCGGGGACGATCTTCACGGGAGGCGAGGACGGCATGATACGTGCTTGGAGAGTGGCGGAGGGCCATGCTGTGTCTAAGCCGGCCAAGCAGAGTAAGGAGAAGGTGAAGGATAAGAAGGCTGATAGCAAAGGGAAGAGATATGCGCCTTACTGACGTCGGGGATCCGAGTGTACAACACGAGCTATCTTCAAGCGCCCTCTTACACCTTCCAGGGCTTACAATCCTTGCCCACCTGGAAGGGAGCACCAATCTTCTCCTTGATCTCTTCTATCGAGGTATTGAGGTTGTAGTCCCTCAAAGTCAACCCCTTTTCGTGATCGACATCGAAACAAGCCAGCTCCGTCACAATCGTGTGAACGCACTTGGCTCCTGTGAGAGGAAGATCGCACTTCTCTTTGATCTTCGGTCCACCATGCTTGTCACAATGCGTTTGCATGACTAAGATCTTCGTCTCCTCCGGGTTGGCAACAAGATCCATCGCGCCACCCATGCCCTTGACCATCTTGCCCGGGATCATGAAGTTGGCCAGATCGCCGTACTGGCTGCATTCCAGCGCTCCGAGAACTGTCAGGTCGAGGTGGCCGCCACGGATCTGGCCGAAGGAGACATCACTTCCGAAAGTGGATGCACCGGGGATGGGTACGATCGTTTCCTTTCCGGCGTTGATCCAGTCGCTGTCCTCCTTGCTCTTCTTCGGATACGCACCGACACCAATGACGCCGTTCTCAGACTGGACATAGACATGTCGACCATCCTTGGCAGTATACGACGAAGCCAAAGTCGGCATCCCCACGCCCAGGTTACAGCTCGACCCAGGCTCGAACTCCTTCGCAGCTCGCTTCGCAATAGTATCACGTATACTCTCCTCCCCACCCGCCTGGCCGTCCTCTTCGTTCTTCAAAATCTCAATCTTATGCCACTTCTGCCCCTTGAACACCCTCCTCACATTCAGCCCCGGCAAGTGAATTTCCTCCGGAGACAACTCGCCCGTCTCGACGATCTCCTCCGCTTCGACAATGGTGCAATTTGCGGCATTTGCCATGATGCGATTGAAGTTGAATGCCGTGCCCCGAAAGACGCAGTTTCCCATCTTGTCTGCTTTCCATGCTTTGATCTATGCGAAATCTGCGCGCTCGAAGGATTCTTCGAGAAGGTACTCTTTCCCGTTAAATTTGCGCTTCTCGCGGGGCTTGTTGTATTCCACCGCCTTCCCGTCCTTGTCGAATTTAGTGGGGAGTTTACCATCCGCATAAAGCGTGTGCAAGCCGGCGCTGGAATAAAATGCTGGAATCCCCGCCCCACAGCATCGGATCTTCTCTGCTAATGTGCCCTGTGGAATGAGTTCCAGCTCTGTTTGTCCACTCAGGTAGGCTTTCTCCATGACTTTGCATCGTCCAATGTAGCTGGCAGACTGTTTTCGAACTTTGTTCTTCTCGTAAAGACGGCCTAGACCCCAATCGTCGTCGCCGGCTTCTGTGGAAATGAAGTACAAATCCTTGATGTGGTCTTGGTTCCGTGTCCACTCGATAATCGTCTCCGGTATCCCGGCGAGTCCGAACCCGCCGGCCATGATGCTGGCTCCGGACTTGAGGTCCCGCAGAGCCTCATCTACAGAGCTGCATATCTCGAGGTCTTTTCGGTCTGTCATGGTCGATGAGTTTCAGGTTAGTGATGAAGGTGTCACAACAGCGGTCACGACAGCGGGTGCCCATGGCGAGAAGCTGGTACATATCCCTCGTGCTGTCTTGTATGCCGTGCTTCGCATGTCTGAGCTCCACAATGCGTGGTCCTTTGACATGGGAATGATGAAATAGTGGAACTCGAAAGCAAGATAAGCTTTGGGGCGCGTTCCGCGTCGCCACGCCGTGTCTTCCAAGACTCGAAGTGCCCACCTTGCAACATGAGCAGGGTATCTGTAACTTACCAGTCGATTGTTGCATCTGTATCTGGAGGGCCTAGCTTGATCATTCTTCCTTGAAATACTTCAGATATGTTGGTAGGCACTGAAGTAGCTGCGCGTCTACATTTTGCCTGGTCGCGGTGACTTTCAATTGAGCGACCGCGTGTTTTCCCAAGGGCATTTTGCTGCCTACCCTGATCGATGCGACGATTTTTGAAACCTCTTTCACTACTTCATAGCGGCGCTGTACTTCAAGATTGGCGTCGTAGGACAGCGAATCCAGTGAGTCTGCGATTGACGTCAGCCACAAAGTTCCAAAACCGGTCGTTGGCGGTCTCAGCTTCCAGAAGGTTTCACGCACGCAAATCGTCATCGCCAACTACCTTGATGCGCGCAACGGAAGAGCCTCCTTAAGCCCACGGGATTTCGCTGTATTTGGGAAATGGTGGCAACCACTATGACAGAGCCTCTCTGACGTGAACATTGCTATGAACCCACTTTTCATGCTCTCGACCCTTCGCTGAACTCGGGGACACATTGATGACATACCTGTCGAGCATGTCCGTGACAAAGCATCCTAGGATGCTGCATACAGTTTATAGGCAGCCTTTGATGTCCTGATGTGATCGACAAGTATCGTAGACCTCTCACAAAGCCCTGATTAGGCTTCGTCCATAGCAAGATAATCCACAGAGCTTCTGCAAAATGGTCGTGAACGAGGAATTCTTCGGCCAGTTGGCGCGTCTATTCCCCGGCGGCGAAGATTCGCCCCGGTACGTCTACGCCGCCCTAACATTCCAAGCCAACGACCGCATGGAGCACATTGCCGAAATCTGGGATTACATTGCCCTGAAAACGCCCGAGATAGAGGCACAGGTCGTCAAGGCCCGGAAACTGCGAGAAGCCCTCCTCAAAGCGAGCGTCCTCGTCGGGTTTCCAAAGGTACTAACTCCCGCTCATGGTGCTCTGTGAAACGTCGCCAAAAGGGCGGACGCTCTGCGGGTTGGCTGATACGAGTGCTAGGGAATCAACGCGTGCATGACCTTGCGCATGGGCATCCAATCGAAATACCCAGGTGTCGAGGCACTTCTCGACAAGGACCAATCACTGCGCCAGCACCTGCAGCGTCCGGAGAAGGACAAGCGGGGCAAAGAATTCTTCTCCAAAATCTACGCCCAGCACACGGATCGCGTCTTGGATAACATGTCGCTGGCTTCCGGTGGAGACCTGTCCGAATTTGCGATCAATGCCGTTTACGGAGATTTGATGGCCGAAGTGAGCAGGCTCGATGCGAAGGAAACGGGCCTGCTCGAGTTCCTGGCGTGTTACGCTGCCGGTGGTAGCGTTTGGTCGCAGGCTAAAGGTCACATGTACGGAAGCCATAACTTGGGGAATGGCAAGGCGGAGATTTATGGCGCTATTCACATTTGTGAGGCTATTGAAAAGGAATTGGGGATTCAGATTAGCCGCGATCCGAAGAATTGGGAGTGGATCTCGAAGGCCGACAAGTGGTGAGAAAAGG
This sequence comes from Cyanodermella asteris, assembly GCA_900618795.1. NCBI lineage: Eukaryota > Fungi > Ascomycota > Lecanoromycetes > Ostropales > Stictidaceae > Cyanodermella > Cyanodermella asteris. The sequence continues at coordinate 1,044,887 of UYJD01000012.1, forward strand.
TGAGCGACAGAGCTATCACCATGAAACACCTCGTGTGAGCGTTGCTGATGCGGGACATTGCTCTGAGGCATCACGTATAGCAAGAGCTGCTCCGTTGTTTTGGTCTGGCCAGACATGTATTATGATTGTCTCTCCTATGTATTCGCTGCGGGTAACGAGTGCACATCCATCGATTAACGAAAGACAAAGCCTTGAGCCCCAATTCTCGTGTCATCTTCTGTTTGATTCAGCCGCTCCATCAAAGCTTGGAGCGGCGTCGAACGACTTTGGCTTCGGATCGAGAGCCTACATTCATGCCGGGGAGAGAATGGGGAGGATGACCTTGCCGAGGAGGACATCAAGAAGGTCAACAACGGTGACGGTGACGTCAACGCCATCGAGGACGCTGGTCGGGCTGCAGTTCAAGATGTTGATCTGAGAGGGTGGTCAGCGACTATCAGATACTCAAGCTTGTTCCAACTTACTCCAGAGCCAGTGGTGCAGGTGTAGGGGGTCCCTCCTCCAGACGTGCACTTGTCGGCGGTCTTGACGTCGCACTTTCCAGATGGGGGCTCGGCGCAGAGAGAGACACCGCTGCCACCGTCGTTGCGGGCGACAGCCATGGCAGAGGCGCTGGCGGCGATGGTGAGGATGGTAGTGATCTTGGAGAACTGCATTTTGAAGTTTGTTGAAAAAGCTGAGCGGCTTTTGAGGTTGGTGGCTTTGGTTGGGCTTTGGATTGCTGGATGCTGCTTTGACTGCTGTATGCTGATGAGGAAAAGCTGATTGAGGTCGAGGACGAGCCGGTTCTTATACAAATTTGAAAGGGCCTTCAACCATCTCCGTCAACACCATCCTGTTCTGCACCGAGTCAGTCTGCGCATCTACGAGGGGAAGATGAAGTCGACGTTGAGAAAGAGATCGTCATCGTGCAGATGAATTTGCCGTCGGGATGCTCTGACGGTGTCCAAGCCTGTCAACAGACGCCACTGAGGATGCGCCTGCCAATTGTCATGCGATGATCGACATTTGTGCATCACATCGAGCTGTCAGGAACGGAAACACGAGTCTGTTCTGGCAAGATGTGGGTACTTGTTGGCTGGACGTCGAATATCATCAGTGGTCTTGCTTCGATGATTGGACTGTGATCAATCGAGACCCTTGAAAGCGGACACACAGTCGAAGCAGAATTTCCGACTACGGGGGTTGGCAAGACTAGAATACTACCATCGACGAGCATCGATCCTTCAGCATCTTCGAATCATTGCTGTGGCAAACATGCAGGCATAGCAGGCCGTAATCGGCAGCCAACAGGCTCATACATGCCATGCGGCCTCGCGCTAGCAAGCGAGACATGTCTTCTTACCCTTCTTGGTATTTTTGTGGGGGCGCTCAAGGATGTTAGCGCCACCCACGCATAGCGACTCCTGGGGCTTGCTGCGCGTGGTCTGAGCAACGTGGAGCCCGAGTTGGTCAGCCCTTTCGTTCTCAACGATGAAACAGACTACATGGCCAAGGCTTGGTTGGGGTCGAAGGATTTCAGCCGCTGGCAGGAGTCGATGCCGCCGACAGCGCCGAGCGTGGACACCCGTAGCGCCCGACTAGAACCAGGGTTCCCCACAGCAGCCAACCTCATCATGGAAATGTGATATTCCAGAAATCCGCCCGCCTCACACAACAGTTCCGGGGCCTGGTTCGTACTAGTTGGAATGCGTCGACTATTCGGAAGTCGTTACTGCCCGTTCTGGTTGGCGTAGGAGCCAGTGGCTTGACGTGCTGTGAGCTGGGGCAAAGCTGACGGCCAGACTAAAATGTAAGCACGCATACTACATTTGGCAATTCTTGCTGTTCTTCGGCCGCTCACTCCTGGTCACAAATACTTGGGTTCAACATGAAAGGGCAAAAAACGAACTTGGACCAAAGCGTGTTGCTCTGGCATTGTTCCTGCAAGGGTCGATAATTTCTGTGACTAACAGAAACTGAAAAGCCGAATCCTTGCCTATCTTGCTTACCACTTGGCGAATGCAGAGCGGTCCCACTGTCAGATTCTCTTTTGACAGCTGCTCCACTGAGTACCCGGAATCCACAAGCTTGGAAAAAACTGCCTCTCACAATGCATGCAGCCCCTCGTATTATGCCGGCGGAAAACGTTCCGTGCGGTTTTGAAAGCATTACTAGATCTGTGAATGATGAGCTTGATATCCGACATTGAAACCGAAGCCAAAGATTCTCCATCGAGGTCCAGGATCTTCATCCTTCAGGCCTTGGCATCTTGGTCCTGGCTTGATCGCAATGTCGCGTGAGTCGGTCCTGCGACCCCTCATGTTGGTTTCTTGACATGCGGTGGAACGAACCCGAACGCCATTGACGCTTCGTGGTATGCCTTCCATGCGAACGGGTTAACTCGCCAGCCCGAATCACCATCCGAATGGGATTCGAATGAAGCTTTGCTAGGGGCTCAGCGCAGCCAGGCAAAAGCCAAATTCTGGGGCGTAAGCGGGAGGCATCTGCTTGTGCGTTTCCATTCGACTCGGCGATGAAGGAGGTTGCACGCATCGACATGGCCTTGTTCATCAGCTTGCCGCCGACTCAAGTGGCGTTCATCGTGTTACGCACAAAGGACCGGCATGTTGAATATCCGACAGGCTCAACAGGGCATTCTCAGCGTCATAATCCAGGCAAAGTCTTCGCACGAAACGATGGAAGCTGGCCGTCATACTATGAACCATTCTCGGAGAGACTGCGATCTCAAACCCTGGAGAAAAGTGATTATGGGCGGTGTCTTGTGTTTGCATCGTCATAGTCGCGACGTTCTAACGTGAAGTGAACCGCACATTTTCGCTTCTATCTGGGGATATGCAAAGTGTCGATGTGCAATGCCCCCTTTGGGCGAGGACATAAACGTCGCTGCCTGGCTGATAAGAGATTGTCTCCGGAGGCCACAAACATCCAGCCTTTCAGCGTACAACGCGTCCATCAAAAGGAAGAAATCGATTCGAGAGCGAAGGCTGACAAATCGACCCCAAATTTTGGATTGACAGCCCGGTGGCTTTTCATGTGAAAGGTGAGTCGACGTGGAAAATGTTTTGCCTACCTGATGACCACGATTATGTCGTAGCTGTACCTTTTCCTGTTGCCTACTTAAGCCCTTATGTTGCTATTGTGCACGAACATTGGTGGATGGACTGTTTGCGGGCTGACTTAAGTGCTCACAACCAAGATTTGCGCCCCTTGATCGTAGCGACGCAACGTCCAATGCGACGTACTCGAAATTTCATGCTGGATCGAGATGTCACCCTGATTTGAATCAGCATTCGGTGGTCTCGTTGAGGTCCCAGAAATGGTTAGAAGCACCTACTTAAAACAGACAATCTAAAGCGGGCCAACGGAAGTGTTGACGGCGACACTTCAACACCTAACCCCCCCCCCCAAGTAGGTCCATCAACAGCTTCATAAGTTTTCGTAATACTACCAACACAAGTGGCCAGAGACATCGTTACTACTACTCGTTCATGTAATCGTAGGAGGACCCACGGAGGAAGCTGCCAAGGGAGATAACAAGATAGGTGCGCAACGACTTGCGTTAGCCCGCCTTAAACCCAACAATTCGCACTTCCAAGTGCGAGTTCCCCAAACTTTCTCACTTAGTCATCAAACTCCTTGAAACCAAGACTGGTCATTGCTGTCGAGGGAAGTCTCTTCTCGCGCCATCATTGGTTCGATTAGAGTTCAAGCTGAGACATTCCGGCTGCCCGCAGCAAGTTCAACCGCGCAAGCATGTGAACGCTTCACCCGAGGTCTCAGGGGCAAGTGATGAGGTGATCTGATTGTTCTGCTCGGACTTTCATATATACTCAATCTATCCATGTCCAGGCAACCAGAATTTGTCCTTCTCGTAGGTCAACCGCACGATCTGAGACGAGATCGCCGCCTCATCGCACTGCGACGTACGCCAGACAATAATGACGGGCCATCTCGCCTGTAGCTCTCTTTTGTGCCGCCTCGAATAACTACGTCTTCACGATGACTCCAGTTCAAGCATTCGCGGTATTCTGCCTCAAGGCAGCCGCGTTCTCTGGTGTCGTTTCCTATCTTGCCACACGTTTTGGCGATCATATCTTGCCTATTTTCGTCGTCCACAATGTATTGTGGCTATCGTTTTCATTATTCTTTGTGCTGGGGGCCATAGATCAAGTGCTGATCTACCCCTACCATCGAAGCCCATTGAGGAAGCTTCCGACTGTCAAGGTAATATTACGTCTTCAGATTTTGACACAAATCTGATGAAATTTCTATCCAGGACAGGTATTTCGGCAACCTCATCACGGAGAGCCCGCGTGGCAAAACTGCCTTGGGATGGATGAAGCAGTTCCCAGACGCGGAGATGATCCGGGTCATTGGAGCAGCCGGCGTCCCCATCGTGGTTTTGAGTGGGGCTGCCTCTCTGCGCGACGTTCTTAACACGCGTCCCTACGAGTTCATCAAGTTTCCGGGTATGGCCAGCTTCCTGTCCAGGATCATTGGCTACGGCCTCATCCTGTCCGAAGGCAACCCACATCGGGTGCAGCGAAAGCTACTGACACCTTCATTTCACATTCGCAAGATTCGTGGACTCTATGACCTCATGTGGTCCAAGACGGGGATTCTGCTCGAGGAATTGCAGAAAGACCTTGATGATCATCCCGCGGCTGGCGATAGCAAGTATGGTGAAATAGAGATAGCGGAATGGGCCAGGTAAGTGCATATCAATTGCACGGAAAAGTCGGATTCGGACTAATGCTATCCAGTCGACTCACCTTGGACATCATTGGACCCACGGCCTTGGGCAAGGACTTCCAGTCCCTGACGCATAAAGAAAACGAGATCGCCAAGGCATACCTCGAAATCTTGGATCCCACCTTCGAGCGCCTCGTCTTCCTCGGCCTGCACGTCATAATGCCCGAGTGGATCATCCGCCGTATCCCGTGGTCCGTCAACAGGATGATCGACGAAAACTGCGGTTTCCCGCGCAACGTCTGTCACAAGATCGTTCTCGAGAAGAAACAGGAACTGTACAAGGGCGAACTGGCAGAGCACGATATCCTGTCAAGCATCATGGAGACGGGCCAGTTCACAGACGATGAAGTCGTCGATCAGATGCTCACCTTCCTCGCCGCCGGCCACGAGACGACTGCTTCCGCACTGGCGTGGACATGCTACCTCTGTGCGCGCAACCCCGAGATCCAGGAAAAGCTACGCGCCGAGATTCGAAACAAGATTCCCAGTTCGAACTCCCCGATCACGTACGACGTCCTCGAATCGCTCCCTTACCTCAACGGCGTCTGCGAAGAGACTCAGCGCCTCTACCCCACCGTCCCCACCACAGTCCGCGAACCCATTGTACCCACCACCGTCGCCGGCGTGGCCATTCCCAAGGGAACCAGTTTCGTCCTCATCCCCCACGCCATCAATCGCCATCCCAAGTTCTGGGGCTCCAACGCCGCAGAGTTCGTCCCCGAGCGCTGGATCGACTTTTTGGAGGATGGATCCGGAAGACCGAACAAGCATGGCGGCGCAAACACGAACTTTGCAGAGATTACCTTCTTGCACGGGCCGCGATCTTGTATTGGACGCGACTTTGCAAAGGCGGAGCTAAGGTGTGCGGTCGCGGGCATTATCGGGAAGTTCAAGGTTGAGCTGCAGAGGCCGGACGTGGAGCCGGCGGTGAGTGGCGTTATTACGACGAAGCCCGCGGATGGGATGCATCTTTTGATGAAACCGGTTGCAGGGTGGTGAGGCGGTCAAGTCGTAGCAGCACGTTGTAAGTCGTGAACGACCGGGCCATGACGTTTCTCAGGTCCTAGCATGATAGCTCAATCATTTTCTGCAATTAGCGACACGATCGCCTGTCAGCACCATGTGATAGGCTTGAGATCAAGGCTTAGACAGTAGCTCAATAACGCATAGGGGTCCCGGACTGATGAAGTCAACATGATACAATCCAGGCCTCGACGAAACTCGCCGAAGCGCTCTTCGGGGTAATCGCAGCACTGTCTCGCAAACGGCCCTATGGTTATCCCACTCGCAATGGGTATAGGAGCATCGAGTTCAACGCCGGCCGAATTTAACAAGATTTCTGCGCGGAGTGTCGGTCTCAAGCAGCATGCTGATAGGGTAGCATCACCGGATCGGCCGAACACTCCTCGGGCCCGAGTTAGTGCCAATCCTACCAGGCTTCAACAACTCAACAGTACTTATACGATGCATTCTATGGCGTTAGAGGAGTATCGCAAAGCTGTATGTACACGGGATTTACATTGCAATGGCGGTGCTGAAAGTTCTCATTGTCGGTGGAGGATGCGGAGGACCAGTTGCGGCATATTGGCTCGCACGAGCAGGCCACGAAGTCACGATAGTCGAGAGGTATCCTGCATTACGTGCAGGAGGAACTCAGATTGATCTCCGAAACCAAGCCGTCGAGATTGTCAAACGGATGGGGCTGTTCGATAGCATCCGCGAGAGAACGATTCCCGAAGCTGGAATTGCATTCGTTGATCGAAACAACAAGACCAGAGCATTCTGGCCTGGCGCCGGATCTGAGAACGGGACGAGCTTTTTCACTCAAGAGATTGAGATTATGCGAGGCGATTTGGTGCGCATCCTGTACAATGCTACAAAAGAGAATGTCAAGTACGTGTTCGGCAAGACTGTCGATTCGTACGTGCAAGACGCCGACTCGGTGACCGCCACGTTCTCAGATGGTACTGAAGGCGTCTACGATCTCCTTGTCGGTGCTGACGGACTCGGGTCAAGAACACGGCGGTCAATACTGGGCCCAGACAAGAAAGGAACCATCAACTCGCTCAATCTGTACCTCGCATACGGGTTCATTCCGAAAGACAAATCCGACACAGACGTGGCCAGAATGTTGTACTTGCCAGGTCGCAAGATGGCCATGCTGCGGAGCACTAAAGACCACTCGACGCAGGCGTACTTCGGCATTCAGTCCGACTCGGAAGAGATGCCGCTTACTCACCAAACTTCCCGAAGCGGAGCAGCGCGATTTCTGGATCAAGCTATTCCAGGGCGCGGGCTGGGAAACTGACCGGATGATCTCCGGCCTAAAGTCGGCCACGGACTTCTACTGCACGGAGGTCGCGCAAGTGAAATCGCCGACTTGGTCGAAAGGTCGCATCGTGCTCTGTGGCGATGCAGGCTACTGTCCGTCACCTGCAACTGGCATCGGCACCGCTACTGCTGTCATCGGAGCGTACGTCCTCGCCGGCGAGATCGCAAGCCGCCCAGATGATCTCGAGACGGCACTGGAGAGGTATGATACGGTCCTTAGACCGTACGTCAAGGAAGCTCAGGAAGTCCCCGCGATGATGAACCTCTTCACGCCGGAAACTGAGCGTGGTATCGCTTTGCTCGCATACCTGATGCGATTCATACATTGGGTAGTTGTGATTGCTGGCTGGCTGAAACTTGATGCGATATGGGAGAGACTCTCACCGGATCGGAAGAAGTTGTGGAAGTTGCCGTCATATCCCGCTTTGTCGTAGTGATAGGTGCTGTGCTTGTAATATAGTGTACTATACTCTGCTCATGAAGTTATGTCGATATGTTGAATACAATAAGCGATCAGATCTGACAAAACCACAGAAACTCAGTTAAAGCATCAAGATCAACACCTCCAGGCGTTCTGATTGCCGATTTGCTTTTTACCGTAGCGATATCTGTTGGTCAGTATGCTGGGGCCAAAAAAACGACCTGCTCTTATTTTCTTGAGAACCAGACTGTGTATTGCACAAGACCATATTTACGCCCGATGCTGGTCAATGCGCAGCTGTAGTCAATATTACGTAAGCAGGCTCCTCGCACAAAGGCGCTGAGATTCAGTTGAGCGCCAACTGACTTCAACAGTACGCAGAGGCCGTGAATTGAGCACTGCCACATGAACGACATGGTCAGACTTGATTCCCTGCGCATCGAGGAACATATGATGTGGGTAAGAGCCGCGAAAATGTATATCAAGACAAAGACTTCAGTTGATGCCATCCAAGGCAAAAGGAAACGGGTTCAGTCCGTATCAGGTATCAAGCTCATGCGTATATTCAAAAGACGGCCTGTAAATCGATCGGATCATAGCCTTTATATCATCCAAGCTACGCAATTTCTTTCCGGCTGACGCCACACCATGGGAGCGCACCTGCCATGTTGTGTGTTTGTCTGCGAGCCTGCCTCTCTTCCACGTTTTCATGCCTTTTTCCTACATACTTTGTAATCCAAACATTCAATGCTTGACAAACTTCACAAGGAGTATAAATCAGCATGAATCGCAACACGAATCGGTCTCAGCTGCCCGAAAGCCCGAATGCCGCCGCTCAGGCGTGCAGGCGCGACAACCCAAATCAAGATAACCAAGCCCTACAAGCATTGAGCAATACCACAGCCGCAATGAGCCGCGTCAACGCCAGTGCGTCAGCTGGTCTCACATCCATGGTGGAAGAGATGAAGGGTCAACAACGGACCATGGAAGCCATCACGGAGCAGTCAGAAGCAGCCGAACGGCGCCTGTCTCGCATGGAGGATCTCTACAACGGTCTGAAGGACGAGATCAGTGGCCTCATCAAGGAAGAGAAGCGGCTGGGAGAGGTATGTCTACAGGCTCATCGCAGGGCAGCGACTGGCGGGAGCTGAACATTTCACAGGAACGTGATCAGCAGATCAGATGGCTCAGATCGGAGTATAAGGTTATCAGCGGGCACATCAAGAAAGTGGAGACGCTCGTCAACGAAGTTTCGCGCATAATGGAAAGCCTTAACGCCAACATGGAGTGAAGTGCTAGGTGCTGGAACTGGAGCTGTGTGCCTTGAAGGACTTGGTGTATTTGGGACTGGCTTGCATCTTGGCGGGCGCTCAGATGACATTGGACAGTGAAGCAGTGGGAAAAATTGGGCCGCATTGTTCACAATGCTGCAGCTATTATCACAGGGGCTTCATTCATTACATACATTCCATTTGTCCCGTTGGAAGGATCCGTTGTTCACTTTGAATTGTCACAGTCACTTTGTCCTGTGTAAGCGCCATTGTTTTCCGATATTAAAAGCGCCTCGAGCAGCCCATTTCATTTGTTTCCTTCAGATCACAACCCCTGCTCGAAATACCTTCTTGTTTATTTCGTACTGCAAAATCTGCCCTCAGGTGTACACCAACGTTCCGGATCTTATATATAAGAAGCTTCACCTACGATCACAGCTGCGCTGTTAGTCCAGGAACAAAGCATCAGCTTGGGAAATCAAATCGCTGTGATGGACTCGCATCAAAACAGTCGTCGTGGAAGTGGTTGTAGCCACAAGGCGAACCAGCTTTACAGCCCAAACCAGGCTGACCAACAACCTGGTACAAACGTTGCCTCGCCCACCAGTGGTGGCAACGACTCTCCCGGTCCTTCTTTCGCCTCCTTCGAAAAAACTCAACTGCAAATCATGCACGTCCGCGTAAAGCAGATGCAGGAGAACCAAGACCGCCAAGAAGCGCTGATAGCCCAACTGCGCGCCGAGCTCAAAGGAGCCAAAGACCGCTTGGACTGGGTAGCCGGGACAATCGAAAACGCAAATGATTTCGGTCTCCAGTGGGAGCGACAAGCCGTCACGACCATCGACCGGCAAGCCCAACTCGACCGCGACCTGGCAACTCTAGCCAAGGACGTCGAAAAATTGAACAAGCGCACCACCAGGGTTGAAACCCGCGCTGCAACGGCCGCCAACAATGCGTACGTAAGTCAACGTGAAAATCAGGATGTCAGAGACGCGCAGGACAAGACTGAAGCGCAGATGGCAAAGTTGCGTGACCACATGGGGTTGTCTGAGTTGCCTAGGAGTGGCAGTGGGCCAAAAGAGGATGATGTGCCTGATGATCTGTTTGTGCAGGCGGAGGCGCCGGCTGAGATGCCGCTGGAGCAGGATTGGGATGCGTATAAACGCTCGAAAGGTTGGACGCCGTCGGGAGATCCCATGCCGGGCCGCCCGAGTGTTGACTGGTAGCAGCTCATGCGGTGATGTTGAATTGCCCGCTGTTCGAAAGATATTTGCATAGACCTTGGAAATTGAATTCACAATACCGCTCATGTGTATTTCGTCTCATCGTGACTTGTTGTGTCCTTGTATCCGTGCGTGAAGGTGTCTATCGAGGATCTCGCCCTGTTCATTGCCGGAATGGTCGCCAATGCGTTCAGCTGCGAATTCGGGTACCTGGAGATGGCCTTGCTTCCCGATTTACAGGCCCAGGGTGCCCAGCCGGCCAGCCAAGTGTCAAGGGCACTGAAATCAGAACAGCAAGGAGAAATCAATGAAAAAATTACTGGGTACGGGCAGCTTTTGCGTTATGTGGGTATGCGAGTCAAGATGGTCTTAGCATGATGAGACTTTAGCCGTTTGATTGTCAAAAAGCGGTAAATGATTGCTGCAGTATACTCCCACCGGAGTGCAATGAAAGTCTGCGTTCTTCGACAAGTCTTGGTGAGCACGTGGGCCTGTTACATTCATGAACATGTATAGCTGCCCTTCAAGGGCCGAATCGGCTCAGGAGATACAGTGTGTCGTTATCTCTCACCTTTCAATTTGCCAACCCAACTTTTCTTCTCCTTACCAGCATCCAATGCAACAGGAATCGATCTCGGCGAAACGCATTCGTGGTCGTAATTGCAGGCATCATTCACGACACACAGATCCGCGTCGAACGCCATTTTACGTTCTTTGCGTTCATCCTTTCCCTTGCCAGCACTAGAGTCGAGGCTCTTCGCAAGTTCGCGAAAGATGTTCAACAGATTGTTGGACGCCCTTAGTGCGAGGGCCTCCCTTTTCGTGAATGGATCCGCCTGCGTCAGCTTACACGACTTTGCCCATTTCACCTGATACCTCGAGTCAAATTTGCTGCAAAATTCACGTAGTTCGCGTGTCCGGCACTTGGGGCACAGTATGCGCGACACCTGTAGGGGCAGAAACGGTTCCTCTGGAGTTGCCTTTGTCCCGTCGCACGCCGGTCGGTCGTCGGTGTAGCGTCCCAGACTGCATAATTCGATGACACGGGGACGCGCCACGTTCTTCTGGCAGCATCCGGTGTAGATCAGCCCTACGTGCACATGGCTGTGGATCTTGTGTTTTGCCAGCACCGAGGTGAAATTCCGTCGGTCGACCCAGTCGGCAAATTGGCGGCCTGGCCACTGAGTGCCTACTGCTTCGGCTAGAGGGATTTCGTTACGGCGAAAGTCTTCATCGTCGCTGGTCAGTTTAGCCGGGATGTGCGGGGCATTTGTTTTGGGCGGCGGCATTTTGTTGTAAGTGTGTTGGATATGAGTTTGGAATTGAGGTCGGGCCGGCAGGATAGCTGCGGAATGACAAGCAACTGGCGGATCGAAACTCAAATGCTGCCGAGACATCTTACACAAAGGCGAGTACAGTTCTCATTTGCGTTTTGTACGTGCTTACCAGGAAATGAAGAAAGAGGGAAACAAAGCTCGGGCATTGAAGAACCGGTTTCTTTGTCGTTGATCAAAGCAGATTGCCATTGAAAGTGAATAGACATTTGCTTGTAACACCTATCACTCAAGTGTATCAGTTTTGAACATGCATGGGCTCGACAACGTGCCAGAAAACACGAGCTGGCCGAGTGGCGGCCCCAGATGGTAACGAAAAGTTAATGTGTTCGACAAGGTGTTGAGCTTGAACCCAGCTTGCGCCTGCATTATGCCGACGCCAGGTAGGGGACCAGTATTTCTCTTATCTCCAATATCAGGAGGTCTGACCATGCAGTCGTGAGACCAAAGGAGAAGTCTCGCCACGGGCAGTACGTTTGAACTTGTTCAGCGGGCATCGGCGACTTGCTCGAAGTCCAATGGACGAGTGTAATTCACCTCCTGTAAACCCATGGCTCGCTCGGGATGGATCTCGGGTCAAGAGCACAGTAGTAGGCAAGTATGACCGAATTTAACTGATCGAAGTCTTGGATGGAGTCCGGTCGAGCAATCGGCGATCGGCGTAGGATAAATCAGCTGACTAAGCTATGTGAACCACGAACCGATCGCGTCTCGATGGATCTTGAATTCACGACGAAGGTGATCGTATCACGCGTTCATAACCGTGAGTCTGCATTATGAGCCGTGGTTCATATTCAAGGCTTTGTAGGATAGTAGGACGGTGCGCGATATGAGGTGTGGTGCAGCTGGAACATATAAGTGTTCTTCCGCTGGCGTTCGAGTGCCTCCAAGTGACTTCCTACAAATGGTTGCCCGAAACGTCAGACAAGCGCGTCAAAGGATCCTCACGATTCACAGAAACCGCAAATGATTCTGTGACGGCGGCGCTTCTCTGATGACTGCAGAAGTAGTTGAGTCTCCCGGCCGTCTGCTCCAACCAGCCGTCTCCCCATTTTGGAGAACCCCCTTGTCATATGAGATTTTCACGATGACCGACCCCATCAAGCAATCGATGCTGAGAGCGCAAAGGTGCTTCGAGGACAAAGAATATCTCAACGCCATTTCACACTTCGACGAAGTCCTCCGCCGCAAGAAAAGTGGAGAAATCCACATCGACGCGCTGGATCGACGGGCAGCAACCTACATCCGCCTCCGTCGCTTTCAAGATGCATACAGAGACGGAAAAAGCATGATTCAGGAACATCGAAATGATGCCCGCAGCTATCTACGCACGATCCAAGTTCTTCGCTATCAGGCGCGAGAGCATGATGATATTGCTTATCTTCAGGTCGCTCTCAAAGTGGCGACGAGTGGAATGAGACACGCCGACAAGGACGCAAACACGCTTCGCTACAAGCAGATTGTCAGGGCTCGGGACGAATTGAAGGCTCAATGTGACGTTAAGCGCTTGAACCCGGTGGAGAAAGTGCCCCCAGAGATTTTTCTTTGCATCTTCGAGGAATTGGATGCTCGAGAACGCCTGGGATGTCGACTGGTTTCACGAAGCTGGAACCGGGTCATCTCCAAAACTCCACACTTGTGGAGGAAAATGTCCTTCCGCTACGATTGCCGAAAACCGCGTGATGCACGCGCCATTCAAGCTGGACTCCGCCTTACAAAAGATGAGACCGGCGCATGTCATCTTACAGAGCTCGATATGAGATTTGCTGGCCTTCGATCAGGAACCGATCAGCTCGTGCACACCCATAAACTTCTCGATTCTGTTATGAAGCAGACGACGCGACTGCGATCGCTGCAAATTGACCTCTGGGTGCTGGGAGCGGGTGATCAGCCTGAGACATTAGGATGGAAACGGTCACTGTGTCCGGAGCTAAGGTCACTGGTTGTCGACTCGCTGAGGCCTTTGGAAAGGCCTGATGACTGTAACCGCAATGTCTTCACTTGGCTGGCAAATGTGTTACGCAACTTCCCAAAACTTGAAAATCTCCAAGTTCGTGCCGTTGATTGGAGCCACGATCCGTTCGAGCCGTCTGAAATGACCTGGCCAGCCAATATACCAGCGCTGAAGGTCCTCCAACTGGGAAAGGCTAAAATCGAGAGCCCCATGTTCAGAAGCTTCAACCTAGAGAAACTTGCATCGTGCGCTCTACAGTTGGAGAGGCTTGACATCAATTATAGCCCCAATGTCACTATTGGCGCAGATGTGCAATATTCTGCTATATCGAACTCTTTCCACCTTTTTCAGCATCTGAGGAGCCTCCGCCTGGAGTGGCACAGCTACAGTCCTACGCCAGTCCTCTCTCCCTCCTTACCTCCGTCACTTGAACATCTCGTTTTGGTGTTTACAAGCTTAGACCGGCCCAACGCGCATCGTGAAACAAGCATTCCAGGACTTGTCATGCCGCCCATGCCACGTCTGAAAGCTTTGGAGACGAACCTAGGCTTGCGCTCCTTGCAGTTGGCATCACTTCTCCAGGTAAGCTGTTCCGAATAGACCGGCGGGCTTGTATTAACGTTCGCGTCCAGGCATCCAAAAGCAATCTCGAGATCCTCTGCATCGACTTGGACCCAGGTGATGATCTGGTGGATACGCTTCCTCCGATAATTGAATCGGGAGCACTCAGCAACCTCACCGAACTGACAATTAATGCAAAATCCGGCTACGCAATCAGCGACCAAGATGCCGTAGCCATTGGTAAGGGACTTCCCACCCTACGCCGAATCACATTCAAAGACGAAACATCTTTGACCGGGGTCGGCCTGCACGCTCTGGCGACAAAGTTGAAGGATCTGACCTATCTCGATGTCAGCAAAACTCCACTGGCAAATGTGGATGTCATTCCGTTCTTTCGCAATCGCGGAAGTAAGCTCGTCGGCAGGATTGGTGGACAACTAAAGGAAGTCGGACAAGGACGGAAGCTGCGCTATGGATGAGGCACGAAATGCGCTTTCAACCTTCACAGCACTTTCCGCCACTGCCGCACTTGGGTGTGCATGGATCATGGGCAGATCGCCAACGGACGCCGCATTGAACGACATACCTGATGAGTACGTTCTGGACTTCTCGTTGTCCCCAGAAATGTTTGCCCTACGAAGAGCGCGCAACGTGCGGCGTTCAATCCAATTGGGCGGAACAAAATTGTGGAAAGGTCGTGTCGCGGTTATCTCAATCATCAGCGTCATGGCAGCCTAGTAAGTCAGACCAGTATCAGTAATTTCTCAGACACAGCTGCAGCATGCAGGCACCACACGGGCCAAAACCTGCTCCTGAGCACGCCATTGCATGATCACAAGGCCATCATCGTCGCAGGCCTTTCAAGATGGCGTGAGCTGCATTGTGCAGCGCGGCATTCTTTCCCTGCTCGGCAAGCACGCAGTCGGGAGATTCATCTGCTCACAATATGACTTTTGTGCTTTTGTGAGCCGACTTTGCTTTGTTGTGAAATGAGTCAGTCCACCTTCAGTTGTGAAGGCTTGGCTTGGCTTTTGAAACGGTGATCAAGCGAACATCAGTCGCGCCTTCCTCCGTTGAGACATTGAGCAACAAGTCTCAGCTTTTAAAGTTGACCTCCCTGCCACCACCTCACTCCAGAGCTCTCCAAATCAGAACAGTCCCTCACCATCCTCTACCGAAAACCACCCACCAAATTCTACACCACCCAGACCACTAAACTCTCACTCGATCACAATATGTGCAAACCAGCTCGCATCTACAGCGGCTGCCCGAAACAGCACGGTCAGATGGGCGCCATCTGGCTCTACCCGGGCTGGTTCATGCCCTGCGACGACAAGGCCACGGAAGAGTGCGCGAACGATCAAAACATCAAGTTGGAACCGCCAGACGACATCATCAAACTCCACAAGAATGAAAAGTGCCCCGTCTGCCACGATGAAGCGATGGGTATCATCCGCGAGGGTCCGCAGTCAGCATTGAGGTGATGGTCCCGAAAGCCGACCTATTGCGTGGGGTTTGTGAGGATGAGGATGAAGATGAAGATTAAGATGGTCTTCACGACAGAACGACGATACGAGAAACGACATGACCGCACTCCGTTCGTAGTGAACGTGGGGCTTGCTGGAAGGCTGCGCTATCCGATGAGGGTTGAGAATGGAAGACTGGGTCCAGTAGGAGGAATTTGAGTGCGCTGCAGAGTGGAATGAACTGTTTCGAACCACCTCATGAAACATCCGCAAGCTAGCCAGCACGAATGAGATTCCGCTCTGCAAATGCATCAGATGGTCCATGTTTCGTCAATGCATCCAGTGTCATCATCGCCAGTAGTAATTCTTTTCCCTCAATCGTTCTGTACGACCGTGCCGTCAACCAACCGTCTATCACCAACCAAGCCCTCCTCCTCCCTCCTCTTCTCAACCCACTCCCCCAACTCCCTCCAAATCGCCTCCTTTTCCGCCGGCCTCAACCCAGCCGCCAACCCACTCGTACTCGTCGCCACAAAAACCGTAGCCCCCTTCCATCCCCCATCACCATCCTCGTCTCCGTCTCCCTCCCCCGCATCGTCAATCAACTTTCCCATATTCTCCTGTTCATCCTGCCATCCGTATCGGAACTCCTCCTTCCGAATGGCCCTCCCTTTCCGCACCCTCCAGATACTCTCCCAAATCCCCTTTCCCACAATCGCCACCGCCTCCGGCCTGCACTCCCTAACTTTCCTCTCCAGCACCTCCACACCCCGATCCATCTCCTCCTTACTCAATTCCGCCGCATTGGCCGTAGCCCTCGCCACGATGTTCGTGTTCCCCAGTCCGTACAAGACTGGCAAGTCGTGTGTTTCGGATGGCGAGCACCGACGCGGCGTACAGCCGGACGAGTGCAGGAGTTTCCAGAAGAGGTTGCTAGGATGCGCGTAGGCGTGACCCGTGGACGCGGTTCGGAGGCCCGGGTTGACGCCGATGAAGACGGTTATCAGGTCGGGGGCTAGGGCGTCGGTGAGGAGGTTGGGGAGGTGGGCGTAGCGAGAGGGGGGTGCGTACCCGGATGGTCTTTTGGTTTTCGATTTACGTTGAGTGAGGGCGTCGGGGGTCGACGGTGAGGGTCTTTTGAGGGGTGATTGGCGGGCAGGTGATATTGTCGTCGAAGAGGATTTTCTCGAGAGACGCGACACGGTGGCTCTCGAATTTGAGGTTGATGGCGATTGAGAGCTCGATCGAGTTATCCTTCGATGCGTCGGAAGAGTGAGCTCAGGCGAGCCGGACCGTTTGCAAGGCGTTGCCGAGTAGGCGAAGGAAGATAGCGTAGTTTTGAACTTGGCCACGTCTGCGATCCTGGTATCTCGAAGTGCTTCCGTCGATTGATCCTCGTCCATGCTGCAGGTCGACGTGTGGGAGGGGAATTATTGCAACTCGAATGTGTAGAAAGCCAGTAGTATTCGAAACAAGTTACTTTTTCGCACATTCTATTATCAGACTCAACAACAAGACTTTGCACTGCTCACTCTGCATTTGTCGAAGAATCTACCGCAAGCTCGAAGGTATTATATCGTATGCACAAAATGAACGCAGGGCAATCAGTCGTGAAGAGTCTCAGTGACTGATCATCCTTTGCCATACCGAGCTGAGATCGGCACTCCAATATTCAGGCCGGCCAAAAACTCCGCTGCACTTGAGCCCGCATCGAGCGAAAACTCAAACACAGTCTCATGCCAAAAGCTCAAGATGGCCATGTCTGAGTGCTGCAGCACGAGCATAGACTGCGATTCTAGTCGAACCTACACGAGGAACCGGAACAGAGCTGATGGAAGCAAAAACAAAAGCTGATTGAACAGAGTGGGACTCGAACCCACGCGGATTTCTCCACCAGGAAACAGTTGTTAAGGTAACCTTAACCTGGCGCCATAACCAGCTCGGCCATCTGTCCGATTGCAATGGCTCAAAAAGTGCTTTGTCATACAATGTATTGTTTTCTATTGACAGAACTCACTGTCCTTGCGACAGCCTAGTACCAAAGCGTTTAATCGCCGACTGGCGGGCAGCGCTCTCGTGCTTGAGCTTCAAATTCGGCGCTTGAAATGTAGATCAGTCATCGCGTGAGGCCGAGCCGCATGGATGATCACGAATCGGCAGCTCGTATCAGCCTCATTGCGCCAAATGTGCATGTGACAAGCGACATTCCTACAAATCGTTTCAACACTAGATTTCAACCCACTGTTGTTCGCGACATCTCTGGAAGATCTCAACGTGGCCATCCAAATCGGTACGGGGAAAACGTGTTTGCAAGCAGTGTCACGAGACTACAGAATAATGGAAGTTATCGTCGAAAGCATGGGAAGATGGCTGGCCGACTCGGTTCGCCCGGCGGCGACGAAAGCTTAAGTTCGCGGTCAATGGTAATACACTTTTTCATAGCGACATCGACAACCCCGCAAATTCTGAAATGGAACATGAACGCAACCGAGAGGTCGATGGCCTACAGGATTGGAAGCGCGAAACGTCATGCGGGGTGACGAGACGATATTGTCACCAGCAGACGATGTACGGGAAAGACGATGCTCGATTATGTCTTGTCTTGTCTTGCCCGTGACGTGACTGTGGCCCAAACGTACAAGGAGCGAGCTCAGCCATGTATACACTGCACGCAGCCTGATCGGCCCGTTTCCGACTTGATGCATCTAACCAGCTCAGTCCACAAGCGCACTCCCTGGGAAACCCAACACGTGGACCCTTCCTAACGCATCCGCAAACAGCCGGTAAACGAGCACAAGCGGGCGCCACGAAGGCAAAGGCATATGTACAAGACCAAGCGAGATTTGTTCGGCGCAACAGACCGTTGGTAGAACTGGGACTAGCTCGGATACCAAGCTTTCTGACAGTCAGCGCCACAGCGTCGCAGCGATTCTTGAAGGCAACGCGAAAAAGCTTGAACGAAGCGACGACGAGGGCGGGGTCGCCGACTCGTCGGAGACGAATGGTTCGCATGGCTGGTGGCTGGTTCCATTACCCAGCGCATGTGCTTTGTTTTTGTTCTTTTTTCGCGCTGGCTGACGCGGCCTGGAGTCGCACGCACCACCTCGGTTGGGTCGTGTCCGGTGAAGAGTGCATGTAGTGGCAGAATCGCAGGCTTGGGAGGCACCAGCGCCTTTTCGTGGGCTTTGAACGATGCGATATTGTAGTGTCAGAGTCTCTACTCTGATATGAAGTCGATGAAGCTGAAATAAGCAGTGAAAAGGGTTGGTACAGTCGACGAGCTTGATGTCGGCCAAGACATTTGCCGTTGGGCCAGCGTGTCGGCAGCAGCACCGAAAAGCTCGGCGTTCCACGACAGCTGGGCAGGGGTTCGCTGTGCGTGCCTGCTTCGTCTTCTCTTGCCGGGATCCTATCCTTGTCAGAGGTTGTGCAGATCACGATCGTCGGTGTCACGGTTTTCAGGGACGAGACGTGGTCGCTCCGGGCTGTTTTGGTCTTTACTGGACGAGTGTTTTGTGATTCCACGTCCTCCAGGCGACGTCCAGGCAGTGAAACCTCGTACGTGCGGCAGGGAGATCGGAATAGCGTCAAGCACAGATTACTGTACCTCTCGCGTGGTACTCGGTCAAAGAACCATATAACGGCTTGTATTCGGCGACCTTGTCTGAGCCGCCCCAGCCTGAAAGTACACATGCTCACAAACCCGCATTGATTCGTTGTTGAACGACTTGATTGGCAGGGTGGCTCCGTTTCGGAGCCAGATGACAAGGCGGGCAGGGAAGGTCAAAGATTCCTCGAACGACGCAGCCCCATGGTCGACGGTTTCACCTGTCCGGTGGTGCAATGTAGCCCTTCGCGATACAGCGTTCTGCCTCATTGACCAGATTGGTGTGCATATGATTCGCCTGTAGTCGCGTCCGAGACATGGCTTATTATTCTTGGTTATCACCGGCACGTGCAGCTGTCCCTGTCGGCCTGCGTGCCTCCTGTGAAGCTATTTCGTAAGGGGGATCGAAGCCGGTTGGAGTATGCAGTCTTGAGCAAGAGAGCCGTAGTCGAGCAGTAGAGAGCGCCACGGATCGGAGCAACGAGGCTGGACGACGAGGGCGTGCTGCTGCAGACCCTCAGACGAATACAGCTTAGGACGAGCGCTGGCGGCTGCAGAGAGGCGAGTGTGGCATGATGCTGATTTGCTGCAGCCCGTCGCCCTCGCAGCTGGCATGAAACCAGGAATCAGCAAGCCTCGCGAAGCCGGGACGCCTCCAAGAAGCTTGTCTCTGTGGGCAAATCTGGTGTTGCTGGCCTGGATTATTGAGAGGGCGCCGCCACTGTCGGCCTGTGCAAATCGCGCAAAGGAGAGCCAAATTACCCTCTCTTCCATCTCTGGACACGTTGGAATCGTCGCAGCAGCATATACGACGAAGCTGAAGCTCGTACCCCCGGTCTGGCGCGGCGGCTGCGTGGTGACGCCGGCACGGAGCGAGCTGCAGCAAAAAAGCGTGAAGCGCAGCGAGGCCGCGTAAGTTCTTTTGATCAGACGCTGAGCTCGAATCCTTCTTTACCACACCTCCAACCGGTCCAGCAACACACTTCTCCCTCCAGTCAGCCCACGCCGGCCACGCGTCCAATGCCCCGATGCCATTATTGACCTGCTGCGCCGGCCCCGGGACTGTACTGCACTGTATTTCTGGCACACGACCACCTGCTTGATCGCTCCCACGACGCACCCCCAATGAACACCAGCAAGCACGCTGCCGACTGTACAGCATCCATCCTGCATCCACACCTCTCCACTCCGTCTATCCTGGCAGCTTACACGTCCGCTCAGGGATTGCGTCCTTCTGATTGCTGCGATCGACGACGACACGGCCCGGCACTGTGCTTCGTGCTCACCCCGGCAACTGCTCGTGTGCTCTCCTATCTCTATCAGCCCCGCCGCCCATCTTCGCCCACCTAACAGTCACCTACTGGACTCTCAATCTCAATCTCATCATACATCAACTTATCAGGTCCGGACCTGCAGGAGATTGTCCATCTTCAGCTCATTTGTTATCAGTCTTGGCGGTTTTTGGCTTGAAATTGGCTCTTTGACGGGACTCGACGTCGCCACGCCGACGGTTGTCTTTCAACGACAACTCCAGGAGACCTGTCTTCAAGTTATTGCAAGATTATCTTCTTCGCCCGCAGCATTTGAACACCGCATCAGGGACAATTACCTCACATCATACAAACAGGGTGAAACGGCCCTGCTACCTGGTTGCCAAGCCGGCTGGCTGAACCGTCTGAAGCCTCCCGAGCCTCCACCCAAATCCGGACAATCGCCTCCTACAATCACTGACACATCACCATGCATCTTTCATCACCATTCACAACCCTGTTGGCTGCGGCCTCGATATTGATCTCGTCGATACCAAAGGTTACCGCCGATGCCGACTTTGAGTCTGTCAAGACTCGCCTCGAATATGACCACAGCGGCAAGACGGGTGACCCGAAGGACAAGTACTTCCACGAGTCAGTCTTCCACCCGCACTACGATGGTCGCTTTGCAGACAAGACTCTCGGCTATGATGACCGACGGCCGAACCTCGGAGCCATGGTCCAGGCCTATCTGTTCACAATGGCTGACCTGGGCGCCGAAACCTGGATCATGCACGGCTCTTTGATAGGCTGGTGGTGGAACCGGAAGATATTGCCTTGGGACAGCGATATTGACGTCCAGTTGACGCTGGAGACGCTGCAGTTCTTACGTTCCTATTACAACCTGGCGTTGTTCACCTTCGAAAGCGACCTGCTCAACGGCACCTCCCGAGAGTACATGCTGGAGATCAACCCTCACTTCGACGAGGACAACGAATTCGACCACCTCAACATGATCGATGCTCGATGGATCGACACCGAGACTGGCACCTTCATCGACATTACTGCTGTGCGACCAAACGAGACAGCACGAGAGCTGGGCGTTGAAGGTGCCCTGAGATGCAAGGACAACCACAACTACCTAGAGGAAGACATCTTTCCCTTGCGAGACAGCATCTTCGAAGGCGTGCCATGCAAGGTACCATACGAGTACAGCTGGCTGCTCGAGGAGGAATATGGTCGCGAGGTCTTGACCAGGACGGAGATTGAGTGGCACAAATGGAATGCCACCAGTGGCGAGTGGGAGCCCACCAAGTGAGTCCACATATGCTTATGACACGTTTCCTGACAGCGCTTCCTGTTCAAAGCTCCAAACCATCGTGGCGTCGTTGGCAGGGCTGTGCAAGTATAAAATATGGGCCACGCCCACTAACGAGCGGTAAAGTCAAGAGCAGGAGTGGAGATATTAGCTGATGTGCTGAGAAAATTTGTTGCTTGTGCCAGATTGATGCGCGCTGCTCTGGATCTCGATGATTCTCTTGAGTACTTGCCGTCTCAGCCTGCAACCACCATTATGCCTTCGACTGTTTACCGCCATCCGTCACTGCCCCTCGTTGTCAGTCTCATTGGCATAGCTGCCATCCTGCGTCTTCTTCGGAAAACCAGAATGGCACGCTATGTACGATGGAATTGGCCACATGGAGCGGCAAGGAGATTCAACGCGCGCTTTCACCGCTTTGTATGTTCAACAGGTGATCGACGATCCCCTCAGACTGAAGTCTTCCCATCTCCTAACATACCACAATCCAGCACAATACTGACTTTCTACAGTGCACTGGCCAAAGATAGGCCCGTCGGTCGAAACAAAATGGGCGTCCCAGTCCGCTTCCTTACAGGTCGAGTCGAACATGAAAATCCCACCGACGATCCAGGCAAGAAGAACAGCCACACCACCCAGCTATCATAACACCTCCCCCTCCGAACATAGCGACACACCACAACACCTTCCGAACCCATCACATTCAGGCGTTTTCGGATTCGACTTTACGATACCCACATAGCGGCATAGCTCGGCGTACAGCGATCATTGCACAGTAGGGTGTCATGATCCTTACTTTCCACGACTTGACTTTTGATACATTTGATTTGGAGCTGGGCTTTTACATATGAGTGACGAGAGCGGGTCTTGAGTGCACATATATATGCACATGCGACACTTGAGAGGGGGTTTGTTGATCCGGAAAATGCTTTCCTGGTATAGAAGAGATGGATATGAAATGGCGGATCCAGATGATGAGCTAGTGTTTGATTCTGTGACGATGCCGTATGTTGCAAGAACAACGATATATCAGAGCGGGCCCCCCGGCTTGCTGAACCGACATCCGGTTCCACATTCTACCGAAAATCATTCATAAAAATCTGTCCACCCTTCTCTTGGGGTCTCTTTGAAACTCAACGGAGAACCACAACCACAGCATCAGTATTATCGACCTTTCAGATACATGTCTTTATAGTACGGGCTGATATGTGTCCACCTTACGAAAATGTTCCAATAGATCACAGTCCCGAGCCACAAGACCAGTCCGAGCCCTCGACAATGGAGGTATTTGCCCGGCCATCGGTTCAAGAGGCAACGTACCCCTAAGAGAAAGTAGGCAACAGTCAAGATCACAAGCCGTTCCTGAAACCACAACCAGCAGCAGTCCCAGCGAAGCATGGGTGGCCTGGCGATATGGACCCATGGTAATTATCGTAGGGCTACATCCATCTGTCGAACCTGCAAGCCCCGTAACCGAAACCGAGCAGGAGTTACATGGCCTCAAGTCCTTCCAGAGCTGCCGTAGTCCGTGGCCGGAATTGCGAAAGGAATATCAGAGGTACTGAAGCCAACCACCATAGGGTTCCACAAATTATCACTGTACCGTCCGCATCATCATATTTGATCAATCCGCTGACCTTTTCTGTCCGTGCAGTCATGCATCTCACCTACTCGTGCAGGATCGGCTGCGTGAAGAGCCAGATGACAGCATAGAAGGCGATCTTCACCGCAACATCAACCTGACCCTTCTTCCTCGCCCTCCAGGCTTGTCGCACATCCCCCCAACCTCGTCTCAAATCCCTCCACACCGTCCCCCGATGCTTCCACAAAACCCACAGCCCCAAATAAACCAACACGATAACACAGTTCTTACTCCACTCCGACATGCTCGCCCAGCCGAAGCCTTCTCATTCACCTCCCGAAACCGCATCGCACTGTTCCGTCGAGAAGCGACCGAGGGCCCTGGGTGAGATCTATCCGGATGCAACGCCGTTGCGAAATCCCGTCTCCGGTGTTTAATGTCCCGTGCGATCGCGGAGGTAAGGTGGGAGGTATCAGACGGGTTGAAGGGGTTGATGGACGGTGAGGGGATGTCTCTGTCGTCTGGAATGGGGTTAAAGGATGGGAAGAGGGAGACGAGGTATTGGAGGATGTAGCTGGGCGTGCTGAGGATGGAGATGGCCCATCGGAGGATGTGGTATGGAATACTGGTGAGGAGCGCCCATATTGGGGCGATGACCGTTTGTGTGAGGAGGAGATGAAGGTACCGGAAGATCGTGTCGGTTGACTGTAGTACTGCGAGGATGACTGTGCGGAAGAACATGGTACTGGGAGCCGAGGGCTGGAGTGATTCGGTCAGCAGCGAGGCTTACTTGCGTTGTAGTTGGCGATGGCAACCATCGTGAAGAAATTTCTATTCGTGGATATGTGGTCGATGGCTTCTCCCTCCTGGCTTTGGCTGAATGCGACTGGCCGGATCTCTTCTTTGAGATTGTCATTCTTTGTTATCGCCTCGCCGCGCAGACATATTTGCGATTGCCTTCGCATGTCGATGCCAGAAAGAGCTTATGCGCAGAACAGAAAAGATGCAAATTGGTATCTGGAAGAGAACAAGTTTGTTTGCTGGTATAATATCCACGTGAGGTGAAAGAAATGGCCACGACGCAAATGAACGGGGCTGCGGCAAAGCTGTCTATCCACCATCCAATGGGCAGAAGCTACTTTCGCAGCTTGAGAAGAAGGAAATGACTGAGAGGTATGCTGGAAAGATGCTCTGTATAGCCGACTCCGGCTATGGGTTGTCGAAAATGGCAGCGAAGTGGGAATCTGACTTTACTTACATATTGCCCAATCGGGAAATTCGAGCCGCAGCTGCTTCAAGTCGTACCACACCGCGCAATACTCCCTCGACAGCGAACGATCAGGGCCAATGCGCTTACGCAGGTATGTTTCTAACAATCACAGCGTGGGCAAGCGTCGCAGAGACTCCATCTCAAATGACATGAGGGTATGGTTGAGTTCCCTTGCATTCTGATTCGCGGACGCACTTCTCGTTCCTCGAGGCCTGCATCGGAATAAGACTTGCTCAATCAGTTTTCATCACAGATCAGAATCGGGATAACCGTATTCAGATGCTACGGCGTGGCTTTCGAAGAAACTTGTCATTATAGATAAGAATGGTGCTGTAACCGATACGCACTACAGTGCTGGTGATGCCTTTTCCAACCGTGGCACAGATCGACGGCGCAATCCGCTTAAAAACCAGCTGCAACTTTTCCCGGGGCTGACGTCTCTAAGATATCACGAGTGTTACTGATCACAAGCTTTCGTGTTCGATTGCGATGTGGATCATTCTCAGGAGCACACGAGATCACCCGAACTCACCAGAGCCGCCTCCCTCGACGACTCCTTCACCATTTGTGCCGACTTTGGCCTGACAACACCATCAGTAGCGTCTACTCTACCCGCAACGATGTCAGACCTGACCCAGAAAGCCGAACTTGAAGTAGTTTTGGCAATTTTATCCCTGTTCGAGCATCTTGCTCCAGCGCTTGCCGCTTTCTTCTCCTGGCAAAGGGCAAGTCTCGAATGTATTTACGATCCGCGCAACTGGCATTTTAGGTCTCCATGTGAACATACTGTCTCTACATTGCAATCTATCCAAGTTGAAGCGGTTGGCCGAGATGGCAATGACAGTTTTGTGGGCTTATGGCTCTTTTACGAAACAAGACCTACAAATGTGGTAACTGAAACAACGCACATGGGGATACATCAGTGGGATCTGCATCACCTTAGGCGACCTTGGCTTCGGGCTAGTTCTGCTTTTCATGGAGGAGGGCGTGGAGAAAGTGGACTAGGCATTTGATTGAAAAAAAAGAAATCTAATCACGGTATTGACCAAGGAGGACTTGATGGGGCGCCATTTGACGCGATGACCGAAGTCGTCGCCAACGCTCGTTGGCATTTTATCACGGCTCGGGGCTTCGTCCATGATCTTGCTTCAACAGATCACCACATGGCTGATTTTGATACTTTATAAATCGGTAATTTCCAGCACTCTGCACGAAAACTTGGCATTACTCACTTATCACCTCATCCGAACCACGACCTGCGTGGCTCTGTGGCTTTCTCGCCAACGACGCTTTCAACTTCGACCGTATCATTCAGGTTGCTCTCCGTGGAGTCCATCGACATTGCCTTGTCCCTGATACCAACCCCTCCTTGGGCTCGGAATGTGGTAGGAAGCGAAAGCACAGAGAAATTCCGGAGCGAGAACATGCTCGCGGGCTCTTTCCTTGCACTCAGAAATCTGCTGCTACCACTCCTCTCCGCCGCCACGAGTGCAGGATGAGGGCGAGCAATCGAGCTTCGGTGAGACCTTTTTGAGCTCTACACTCCGTCGACCTCGTTAGACTCGCGCTCAACGTCGCTTTCGTCCTCGTCCATTTCACTGTCCGTATCCGATGCATCCTCATCACTGGAATCATCACCATCAGTCTCCTCGTCCACCCAAAGACTCTCACAAACATGTCCCTCCATCAGAACCCTCCTCTCAAAGACCCTCTCACAGTCCTCGCATCTCATCACCGGACAAACATGATCCGCGACATGAAACACATCGACATCCGCCGCACACTTGCAGCATTGGACGAACCGCACGGACCTCGCTTTACGTTCTTCTTCCTCGAAGCGCTGCTGAGCGTAAAAGACCTGCTGGTTCAGCAAGCGCTGGAAGAAGAAGGCGCAGCTGCATTTGGGGCATCGTTGTCGGATGGCGGAGGGTGCGGTGCTGAGGGGATTGGGCTTGCAGGCGCTGAGGCCGGTGCATGGCCTTTTGCGGAGGGCGATTCGTTCGCCGGGGTGGCCGCAGCAGAAGATGATGAGTTGGAAGGTGCAACAGAACGAAGCTGGGTTGGAAGCCATCGAGATTTATCAAAGTGGAACAAAGAATCGATGACAAGCTCTAGATGGTCTGAGCCCAATGGAGCGAAATTGCAATGGGTGAATCGTACAGCACGTCGCATTCGAGGGAGAGGCGTCGGTCAACGGTGGAAGCATATGATCAGACGAATGATCATTGTTCGTTCCGTTCGGAGTACACTCTGCCAGCTGCAGTGTTCCTTCACGCCAGTCGTAGTTGTCGAAACAAAGAAATTCGGACGATGGCTGACAATGAGATTGTGTGTATGAAAATCAAATCTCTTGACAATGGTCTCATAGCTGTTCAGCATACACGAAACACATCTCTAACGGTGCACACTCGTGAATCGTTAGTGCTAAATTGGGCTTGAGCTAGACCTTGACAAAGACTTCGAAGTAAGGAGGCAGGTATTGGGGCTTTTGTGAAATGTCCGATTACACGCATTTCTCGCAAGTCAATGAGCACGGAAATTGAGACCCATCAGAGCAAGAGCATGGACTGCAAGAAGGAGCGAATTGCACCGGAAGGCCCGAAATTCAGATAGAAACGCTTTCAACCTAGAACGCTCAAGTTACAGCAACAGTGATGATACACGCAGGTGTCGGCATGCATGCCATGGCACGAACTGGATGGTCGCCACAGGTTCAGGCGCACATCCGGCCAAAGACCAGCGTCAGCCGACAATCCAGTCGGTTGAGTATTCGCCCGTTGACCTGACGGCGTGACTGACTGAGTAAGTGAGCCCACAGTCAATGAGAGAGTCCCAACAAAACTCCCGCCAAGCACCAAGCTACCGCATCGCCCTACCAGACTTCCGTTCACGTCGATCAGGAAGCTGGAGCAGAAAGCTCATGGCGCCTCAAATCCATTTGTCGAATGGGAACCGTGTCGTAGATGCTGGGCACATCCGACGAGAAGACTTTCCCATAGCAATCGTCCAGCCGCAAGGTCGAACTCCACAGCACTTTCTTGCCAGCCGAAACCGACTCTCTTTCAAGCCTCTGCAGCAGCGGCGAGTCCCTCCCAACCGATGGCCAACTGTCAAACGCGATGCTCTCAAGCTTGGGCATACGTCTGAAGATGTCTTTCAACAGCTCCCCACAGAAATTGGTGTAAAAGTCCTTGCTCTTGCGAAAGCCGACAAAACTTGGGTGTTCGGGGTCGCACTGGACGAAGATGTCTAGTCGTCTGACGGCAGTCAAGTCCTCCAATCCGACCTTGTCTTCGAGTTGCCAGCATGGTGGGATTTTGCCCCAATGTGGCCCCAGACGCAGCTCGAGCCTTGTGACGTAGCCTCGGTTCCGCGAGGTGAAATGTTGTATCAAGGGCTTGGTACGTTTCTTGAAGAGTTGTCCGTCTAGCGGAAGTAGTCTGAAGATGTTTCCACCATAGAAGGCTTCGCATGCTTCGTGATACCATCGCTTGGACACGGGCATCATGCCTAGACGTCGTACGGCATTCACATTCAGATCCACCACATCATTGTAGCGCATCACGTAAAGCAGTATCTTCCGACGGAGTTCGTAGGGGAGCTCGAAGAATGGAAAAGGCTGTCGCATATTCTCTTCTTCCTCATCCTCCTCTTCATCTGAATACGCTTCCGACTCATTTTGGGGAGTTGCGAGGCCAGAAGATCGCGAGGCAAGACCGTTCTGCGGCGTCTGGAATCCGGAAGCGGGTGTCCGTGTACCTGAAGGTGATGCCACCCCGAAAGCGCGCTGTCGAAATCCACGATTCTTCTGGCGTGTTTTTTTCACTGCCAGCTTCGACAGACGGGCGGAAATTGAGTCCATGGCGTTGGTGGCGGACTAGCAGAGGGGTCAAGGCAACGTGTGGGATGTGGAGCTGGATCTAGGACAAACGAGTAGCGACAAGAGCAGGATTGATTGTGGTAGAGTACGTTATGAATATGGTATGGTTCAGGCTGACTTCACCCGACCGTCCGCTTGGATGCACTCATGGCCAGGGTCTGGTCAGGGCGTGTGTGTGTGTGTTCTGCATCCACGGGGCAATAGAGCGTACTGATCTGACAGCTCTTGCTCTTGGGAGACTACAGGTCAATCTCTCCGGTTAATATCAACGTCGAGGCAATTGCAGCACGAATGTCGCTGTCTCCACGCCTAAACTTCGTCCGGTTGAACTTTCATGGTTATGCAGCAGCAAGAGAGGAGAAAGCGGAGTCGACGAATTTAAGGCTGTCGCGTGCGGAGCTCGGACCTCGACTTCGGCGCGGCGCAAATCTGTCTCCGCCGGGCAGAAGCCGGTCTGCTGTCATGCACAGGAAGTCAACTCCGAACATCTCTTGAGCTCATCTTTTTGTCTCCTCTCCGTGCACTGCTGGCCTGCCCATCACGTTCGTTATAGCTGCCGCCACCCCCATTGACCATGTTGGGCGCAAAGCTCCCCGTCGTCGCGCGAAGCTCCGCATTTTCTTCACGAGTTGTGCAGGCGCGACTTCAGTCTCGGATCCTAAGCCGATCGTGCAGTCAATGCAGGAGTGTAAAAGACTGGAAAGAGCTGCATGGCGCGTGGTCGAGGTATCGACCTGAGAGACAGCCTCGGATAAGCACATTCGCAACTTCATCCCAGCTCAGCAAAAAGAAGTCCTCGTCACGAGATGTGAACCCACAAGATCCTGCCTTCACGGGCAAGCAAGATGGCTCTGCGAACACAGAACCCACACAACAGCCCGGACCTGGTAAACCGAAAGGTCAGCACACGACAGATGATATACCAGAGGTGCCCAATGAGCTTAAGGACGAAGGTGGCGACCCGAGCAAGAACACTGAGCCCGAGGAACCGTTAGGTCCACTTCCCGATTTGTCTAAGGGCATTCCATCAACATTCGCACAAGAGCTCGAGGCTGCAGAACGAGCCAGACAAGGCGAAGTCGAGGAAAGTGGAGCCGCTGGTGAAGCTGGTGCTGCTACAGGTTCGGCTCGAGGAGGCGAAAGATCAAGGGCTGCCACGGACTTTGAAACATCGCAGGATAAGCAGCGAAAGAGGGTGGCCCGATTTATGCTGCTCGCGGGTGTGCTTGGTGGCGCAGGGTTTGTGCTATACCAGGGTCGTGACTGGGGAACAGAGGAGGAGGCCGTCCGACATGCTGCCGATGCGCCCTCTGGGTGGTCGCCCTCGGTTGTCTACAACCGTATGGTCGCGAGGTGGAGCAAGACTGTGGAGTACTATAACGAGCCGGCGTTCGAGAAGCTGTTGCCCGACCCTGATCCCGCATGGGCAAGAGAATATACATTGGTTCTGAGTCTCGAGGACTTATTGATCCACCAGGAATGGTCGCGGGAGCACGGCTGGCGATTGGCAAAGAGACCTGGTGTCGACTATTTCCTTCGCTATCTCAGCCAGTACTACGAGCTCGTCATCTTTACCAGCATTCCCAGCATGTCCGCTGACCCCATCATTCGCAAACTCGACCCTTACCGCATCATCATGTGGCCCCTTTTCCGTGAGGCGACCAAATATAAGAACGGCGAGTACATCAAGGTATGCTACGATCCGTGTGAGAGATGAGGTGTGTGCTGACAATAGTAGGATCTTTCATTCCTCAATCGTGATCTTTCAAAGACTGTCCTAATTGACACCGACCCTGCCCACGCACGGGAACAACCCGAAAATGCGATCATCCTGCCTAAGTGGAAGGGTGACCCCAAGGACCGAGACCTTGTCGCGCTCATCCCCTTCCTGGAATACGTCGCAGCGCTCCAGCACCCAGATCTGCGAAAAGCGATCAAATCGTTCGAAGGCAAACACATACCAACAGAGTTTGCCGCCCGTGAGCAAACTGCCCGCGAGAAGTTCCTTGCCGAAGAAGCTGCGAAACGAGGAGGCAGAAAGTCCGGTGGCATCGGCGGCCTGACCAGCGCATTTGGGATGAGTGCCGGCGGCCAACGCCCGGATGGCTTCGAGGGCGTCACAGAGGGACTTCGCAAAGGAAAGATGCTCCACGACCAGATCAGAGAAAGAGGTCAAATGGCGTATGCGGAGCTCGAGAAGCAGATCAGAGAAAATGGCGAGAAATGGCTGAAGGAGATGGCCGAGGAAGAAAAGAAGGCCAGCGAAGAGTACATGAAGAACATGACCAGCAGCATGACTGGCTTCTTCGGCAACAAGGACAACGAACAAAAGAAGTGACCTATGGGACGATGGAAGATATATGGGCGCGAACGCAGGAAAGCAAGAGAGAAAGCAGGAGAAGCGAGGCGCGCAGGCCATGAACTCGATCGAAAAGGACGAGGAACGCCACTGGTTGGACGAGCGTGGATTGACGTGAGTTCTCCAACCCAAGATAGAATCTTCACTTCTCTGTTGTCTTTTGATGCCATGTGAGGAGAAGGGAGTTTCAGGATGTCGTTGCATAGACCGGCCGGTCAAGTCGAATGTACAATATATAGCTGATGATGTATGAAAGCACAGCTCACCTCGCTCAAACATTTGCGAAGCTCTTTGATCAGGTTCAAGCCATTTGAATTTCCCTGCACTGAGTCTATCGCATTCCTGACCGGCCTCACAACCGATGAAAGGGCATATTCGTTGTCTCTTCCTCTAATCTTGTCTTTTCTCTTTTCTCCCTCTAGTATTCCAGAGTCTAGCCGTCTCTTCTATCCGCCATCTATCAGGATCCCCCGCCCGCAGATCTAGTAGTAACTCTATCAACAAGTTTGCCTTCAATCAATTTTCGTTTTCCCATCCCCACACCGCCCACACGTGCTCCCTCTTCTCCCCCCGATCCCCATGCTCATCATATCCCCAGTGCGTACCACTGGCCGCTTTACACAATCCTCTCTCCTTCAAACACCGTTCAAGGTCCTCGCGCTCCTTCTCGTAGCCTTTTCGAACTGGCAGCTCGAGGACGAAGCGTGCTTCCGCGGAACGAGTCAGGTAGGCGGCAACGGTGTTTGCGAGCCAGGCGGGGTGCTCGGGACTATAGATCGAGTCGGCGGCGAGGATGATGGGGTAGGTGGGTGAATGATAGGCGTTCTTGACGGCGTTGACGGCGTTGACGGTGCTGATGGTGCTCCAATCGAGTGGAAAGCTGCGGATGTGAGAGGGGCCGTGAGTCGCAGCGAGTGGTGGAGCATTAGTTTCAATATTTTTCCTGTGCCATGTCAGCATACGACACGATGCTACCAGTATCTGTAGACCCGCAAAATCATCAACGCTTGATCAATGTCACTTACTGCAGATTGTCTAACACCGGACCCGCCAAGTCAGTCAAGTCAACGTCGACCCACCAAATGGCGCTCGCAGCCAGTCCAACAAGACCCGTCCCAGCACCCAGCTCCAGCACCGTCATCCTGGGAATCGTGCTCGCAGGCCCACCCACAGCACGCACTGCAGACCGCAGAACCAGCCCCGGGACATGACATGCAAGATTCTGCAGTGCGGTGGCCAGTAGATACGCCGACCCCCAGGTTTTGGTCCCAAGATTATCATTCGTCACAGCCGGCTCGTTGAGGGTGATGAGAACATCCACATCGCCATTCGTATCCACGGATGTGTTGTCGTCATGCTTGCATGAAATGCGTACCTCACGCTGCAGCGAAGACTGACCCATGGATCCCGCGCGTTCAGCCAGTCGCCGGGACGCAGATTCCCAGACTGCTTCTCGCGCGGCGTTGGAGGGTAACCATTTGAGGGGTGATGAGATTAGGGTTGTGAGCCAGGGAGTGACGTTTCCTTGGATCGGAGGTGAATTGGAGGTGGAGTCTGAGGACGGAGAGGTGTGGCCGGAGAAGTCGATGGGTTTGAGCTTGAGGTGGTCGAGGAGGGAGAGGATGGTTTCAGAGGAGGGGTTGGTGGATGGATGGGGGAGGTCGAGAACTAGATGGCTGGGGGTTTGTTAGCTTGGGAAACCCTTCTCAATGGTAAAGTGAACAAAGGCATGGAAGTGGATGACTAGCTATGCGATTCTGATGGACAGGTAGAAGATGTTCAGATGACTCGAGTCCCTCGTCATGGTCGCCAGATAGGTAAGTACGGGCAGGAGTAAGCTTCAGCCCATCTTCCAAAGGCCGAACAATTCCGGGCCACCTTGTTTCAGCACAATGTTTGACGCTCACGGCGACGCCGAGCAAGGAGGTGAGTTTGGAAATTCGGTCAATGAGACTAGCAGAACCGATTGAGGGAGGTCGATGTCGTGTTTGGCACTATGGCGTCGACGTGCATATGTTCACGTGCATATTTGTGGGACGGCTGTAAGGTACGGGTGGCGGGAGATGCATGTCCAACCCTCAGGTCGCGAGGTCGACCAAACCAGCCGAAAAGGACGACCACACGGCTCAGAACGAACACCCTCAGTTTCGAAAGTGACATGTGAGGTGTCAGATTGCTGAAATCTCGTATTCGTCACCATCATCCAGGGTTCTGGCAGCGATATGCTTCGTGGAATCGCATCTCTCCAATTCAGAACCATGGATATGGGCAGATAAAAGCCACATTCCCTCAGACCGTCAATGCCCTTTTGCGAGGGACGGCAGAGTGCAATGCTGTTATTGGCATGATGCCTGCGTGACAATTGCACCTCCCTTACAGCCTTGTGTGGCATTGGCGAGGTGGGACGAAGAGAAGTATGGAAACGCATTGGGGAGATTTGGTGTCTCACCTGCTTAGTCAAATACAGACGAGCACAGAGCTGAAGACTGACCATGCAGGGGAGCCTCGAAGGGCATGGCCATGCAGTCTACAGTACAGTAGAGAGAACTCTGTGCCGTCTTTTGGAGAGGGACGAAGATGGCTGGAGAGGCCCCAATGCAGCCAAGACGAGGAAAATAGCAGGGAGCGACAGTCAACGGCCGGGATCAGACGCAGCGAATCGCAGCTAAATTGAAGCCACGAGCGGGAGCTGGATGCTCGATGCTCGATGCTCGATGCTGCCGGAGTGTTTAGCAGCTTTTCTCCCCCGATGAGATAGAGGACTGGAGATGGTTAGTCGGCCCTAAGAATAGCTTTTTCTTCGCTCAGAGGCGTTATTCTTCGGTCGTCGGCCCACGAAATCTACCACCCAATGCACCTATCGGCTGCTTATCGATCCTGCATCTGACTTTTCTGACCGCTGGCGAGCCGAACCTTCGCAAGCCGCTCCTCGAATGGCTTCAAGCTTGATCGTCTGCAGCACTCTCTACTAGTATGCACTGCATACTTTTCGCGGCTCTCCACTCTGCCGCAAGCACCCAGATAGCCAGACTTTGCATCATATCGACATCTGACTCGCGGTCGATGTCCGAAGCGCTGCGTCGTCGTGCCAGGGTCAGCACTCTTCCATCCAACAAGTACACCAAGAACACCTGAATCCCGGTTCTTCCGCAGCGCAAGGCGGCCTAACGGAAGTATCTGTAGCGACACGGATCACCTGGAACTCTGCGCATGTATATACGCGCGGATTGATGAGCTGAGGAGACCACTTGTCCAGACACGTTCCTGCATAGCTCTACCGACAGTTGTTTGCGTACTTCGACATGGACCTATGGAGGTAGGTTGTAAGGTCGTCAGACAAGTACGTGCGCATCGACGTCTGCTAGCCCGCCTTGGGCACGCTTGGCCCACGGAGCCGGCCATCGTAAACGAGCTTGCTTGCTTGCGTGCTTCTTTTTCTATTCTATTCATCCCTGCCAGTCGCCTTCGCCGTCTTCAAAACTGTCATTGCGGTTTCACCCCAGACTGCTCTACTGGTACAACGTTCTCGTCTGCTCCCGAATGGTGTCGTTGAGTCCTCGCTTCATCTCCCTACCAGCCTCCATCCCAGCAACTGTCTCAAAGTTCAGCCCGTTGCCTGGCATAGGTATATCGTCGTGGGCCTGTCTCTCCATTCTCGTCCCCTCTCCGACACTCAGACACTCAGCCCTCCTCTTCCAGCGCGTCGGTCAGGTCGACATCCCGGTCCTTGCATATGCGTCGGTAGCACCGCTCCGCCGACTTCCAACGAGTTGAGCCACGACGCCGCCCGCTGCTGATCTCTCATTCTCTTCCGATCTCACTCTCACCCTTGCTTCCACCCGACACCGTCGCAGCTCTGCGCATGCCCCGCTCGCTGTCAAGTTGATGTCCTCATCATCAGCCTCTCTGCTGTGCCACTGCAACTCGTGGCGCATTCAATTGGTTCGCGATCAATATCTTCTGACCATCAGCAAGGAACACCCGACAACATTCTCGAGCTACAACACGAGACGATTTCGTCCCAGCTGAGCATCCCGGACAGGATCCAAGCTACCATCCAGCATCTGCTTTCGTCGCAACCTGGCCTGAGGTCTCGGTTCGCTACCAGAACGCATATCTGGTATATCGGACACATCCCTGTGTGAGGCATATTTGAGGTTTCATAGCTCGAGCGCTCGAACCGCGAGCAGCGGAATAATACAGCCCAGGCGGCCCATGCTCAGCTATCCCTGAACTGGCGTGCAACGCCCTCGAGTCAAAGGGTGAACCCTCGCTTCGCGTGCTCACACCACGCACTACTCGTGCAGTCATTCCATTCACTCAAAATGGCGTCAACCGGGGCGCTCCCGCGTCACCATGCTCAGAC
The DNA here is from genome assembly GCA_900618795.1 of Cyanodermella asteris. Classification (NCBI taxonomy): domain Eukaryota; kingdom Fungi; phylum Ascomycota; class Lecanoromycetes; order Ostropales; family Stictidaceae; genus Cyanodermella; species Cyanodermella asteris. The sequence continues at coordinate 1,079,835 of UYJD01000012.1, forward strand.
GCAGGCGCCGCATCCACAACTTGCGGCTCCGCAGCCCCAGTTTTATACATCAACGTCTGATCGAGCACGTTCTAAAAGTTGGGAGCATCGCTCTCCTTCACGCTCGATTGCGCTAGCTCCGGCAGATATGGGTGCCAAGGTCTCAAAGCCCGTTCTCAAGGTCGGCACATCCTCGATACCTACCAATCAGCCAACTCCAAACTCCGCTACATCCTCACAACCCACCCCAACCACCCCTCTACAAACGGTCTACGGATCTCATCGACGAGGCAAGCTTCCTTCGGCAACGACCGACAACTCGTCCATCTGTCGCTCGCCAACTTGGTCCCCTCGGGGCTCACTGGCAGCACGCACTCAAGCTGACAGGGACCGTCGTGACAAGGAGCGGGCGTTGCGCAAGGAGGCCGAAGAAGCAAAAAAGCGATTGAAGGAATTCAAGGATTCGGGTCGGCGCAAGACCGATTCTGCGCCATCTTCGTCCTCGGCTTCTGTGACCACGGCCGAACCCAGCACGGCAGGTAAGCTGCAAAAGAAGCCTGGAAAACGTCTTTCCAAACAGCCCCCGCCTGCCGCAATGGACACCCAAAGAATGCCAGCAGCGTTGCGCCCAGACCGATCGAAGCCAGAGAAGGCCGCTTCAGAAGATCAGGCCAAGACAGAGCGTCGCTCAAGATCAGGCTCGTTGTCGTCGATGCTCCACCTTGTTACCGGCAGGTCGAGGTCGTCGTCGCGAACCCGTTCATCGAGTCAGCGAAATAGCATTACAGACGATGACCAGCCGTACATGTCCGATGCCAGCACACGGAGCCGATCCTCGTTCATTGGCGGTGTCAAATTGCGACAGCAGCAAAAAGAGGAGGTCGAGCTCCCAATATCAGCCGGGCCCAAATCTCCCCTGATCGAGAGCAATATGCGATCCAACAATGGTAGCTTCACAACCGATATACAAGCACAGTTTGACAAGATTGCCGGCCGTCCATCCCAGGATACGAAGCCCCTTCCCGGAAAGCCCACGAACGACGATTCTGCTCCAGTCGTCGGTGATCGAACTTCGAGTCGCGGAAAGACGGAGGAGGTGGCAATCCAAGAGACCAATGCAAATACGGGCCGTCGTCGTTTACAGAAACTCGATACCGAGCCGAAGGGGCAGCCAGGTTCATCAGCCAAAGCCCAGTCGTCTCCTATGAAAGCAGAAGAGAGTAAGCGCCGACAGAGCATAACTGAACAATTCCGGTTGAGTGGCGAGGCAAGTCTAAACCGTATGCAAAATCTTGTGACGCCACTGAGGAGTGCAATGAAGGGTAGCAGAGAGATTGCCAAAGGAGGAAAGTCGCAATCCATGTCAGCTTTCTCAAATTTAAAGCAAGGCCAAGCACAAGCGAAAGAAGAACCTCGACAAACAAGCTCAAATGTGAATTATGTTTATCGTGCACGGCTGCACTCTCAGAGTCGGTCAATGGCGGGTTGGCATGATGAAATGGCAGTCAAGGAGGCTAATGAGCTAGCGGCGGCACAGGCCGCTGCTGAGGCTCAAGCTCGACCAACCGCTACCGACGCTGCACAGGCATCGAACTCTGGCCCGCATATGCCTCCGAATCCCGAGCGGTCCACGGATGACTCGGCGACCCCAGGGCCATCTGCCATCAAGGTCACTGGTGAGCCGGTAATTGACCCTCGACCTGGACCGCATCATCTGCTTGCCCCTGGGATTACGGAAAGAGTAATCTGGCGGCAGCCCATAAAAGCCAACAAGGTTGCTGCAACTGAGCGTGTCGGGCAAGCTGACGACGAGAAACCAAGGCTCCGGTCTGATGTCGACAAACTACCATCGCAGAGCAGAGGTCGAACTGTGCCCGAGATGCATGCACTGCAACCGGCTGTGTCGCCACTCAATGAGGCATCTGCGAATGCGCAGAAATTGCCATCGCCCACATCTCCGTTGTCGTCCGATGACGAGACTCGAGGTCTGCGGCGAGCTCCTGCTGTGATGTCCTGGAAGGCCGAGAAGGAGTCGTCAAAGTCCAAATTCTCACCTGAGCCAATCAAGTCGTCCACTATGCCTAAAATTACAGCAAGCACTGCCACGAAGGACGTTGACAGCCAGCACGTACGTCCTGAAGATCACCCTTCGTTGGCAGCCTTGCGTTCGCATCCTCCAGATACCGAGTCCGTCCGACTTGTGCTTGAGGATCCCATCCATCGACCTTTCTCTATTGTGCCCACCCCTGTTCCTTCACCGGCACCGAATTCCAAGTCAATGGAATCGCTGAAATCGGCCAAGCCTGTCACTGCGGCATCCAGGTCGGCGAAAGCCAAGAAAGCGGCCTCAAAGGCAATTGATACGATGAAGGAGCGCCACGCGGAGCAACGACGGAGGGAAAGCGAAGATGATGGTGAAGCTGAGATTGCAACTGCGCCGGTACCTTCTCCACTTCCGTCTCGCCGCCATAGCACTCCTCCAGTTGAGATCAACGGTTCACAGAGCAAATCGGGTGCAGTCACCTTCCCCTTTCCTGACCGACACGAGCCTCTCGTTAAGCCGAGCTCTCGCCCGGCAAACGACAGACGCACCTCTGGCAGCAAGGTGACCTTCCACACACCGCCCGAGTCACCGCGCTTTCCGAACGTCACTACCAGCTATGACAGCTATCGTCGCGGGCCCAACGATCAGGCGTCCGATGTTGACGATGATGTCCAGCTTCCCGTTCCAGCCTCACAGCTCGGCAAACCGAATCCACCATTTGCGAGGGAGGGTCGCAAGACGCCATCTCCTAATCGCACGCCGAAAGGCGGCAACTCGCCGCAAGTCCAGGCTGGCGCGAGGATAGGCGCTGCAGACGACAGCAAGAAAGGCTACGTTTACGTCAATTTTAGCCCGGCTGGAAGCAGCAGCACCCTCAACCTCAGCGACAGCAGCACAGCCAGCCTGCACGGCCGGAGAGTGCCAAAGGGATTCGTCATCAAGAACGCCGATGGGGTTGCCATGGACCCAGTAGCAAAGCTGTTCGTCATATGCTGTGGATGTCGGAAGTGGCATGACATACCCAGCAACATCTACCGAGAGATGGCAAAAGGCCTGAGGAAGGCCGAGAACAAGGAGAAGGCGTCTGATGATGGGAGTGGCAATGCGAAGACTGGCAAGCAGAGGAAGAGTGGCGTCATCAGTACTATGCAGTGCTGTTGGTGCAATCACGAAATGAGCGTCATGTGCTGTGAAGGCTGGAGCACTTTGTGCTATATGAGTGCTCAGTACCATGCTGGTGCGCAAGAAGGCGGAGGAGTGAATGGCACCAAAGCTCCTGCGAAAGTGGAAAAAGAGCAAAGACCTGGTCGATCATCTTGAGGGGGCAAGATGGTGGTCTACTTTCGACTGTGGTGGTACCCTTCTGTAGAATGTTCCTCGTCCTTTGGCTTGTCTTATCCTCGAGGTGGAGTTTCGGAATGCATCATACCTTGGGCTTGGGTTCCTTTTCGCACGCACTTATGATTCATTGAACTTGGGCATTGCGCGGCGTTGATGAGAAAAAGGCATAGCATACACGGGTAGTGACGAGCGCCTGGCATTTTCGATCTTGGACTCACGGCAGAAAAAGCGACATTGTCGGCAATAATCGCTCTTTGTATCTTAACGAATCGATGAACTCGGTTTTGCGGATGTTCGAACTTATTCAGTGTGAACGGTCGTCTTCTGGCCGGCAAGTAGGTGACTCGCTTGTCGAGGTCGTAATCTGCCGTCCGAGTAAATGTTTTTTTCAGCGAACCCAGTTTGCGGACTCTCCACAAACAATTTGCAACCACCCCGCATCACGACGAATGGCGACTTATACTAGCCACATACTCCAGCGAGTTTCAAAGAAATGGCTTGACTGAACCATCTTAGGGAACCAGAGAGTGTGGAAAGCATTGGTGAAAGTGATCGCGATTTCGAGGAACAATCTCGATTATCAACCCCGGATATGACGAGAACCCGCACATGACAGCGGGTAAAGAGATATGCTTAAACGATAAGGAAAAGTCTAAATGACGATGTCCAGTGCGAGCACGTCCGTTATGCACGCGCATTATTGCGTCCTGCGCACCGTCGGTCCGAGCAGCGGATGACTTGAGAACTTCAGGCACGAGCAAGTTCCGCCCATATTGAACAATGTGGAGATTGGATGCGACTATTGGCCATCGGAACAGTGACGAAGGAGATCTTGATTTCGACATCGGGGCCAGAAGATCCTACGGGATGTTGATGTGCGCTTCGATGACAGCATTGGGCGGATGCGATGCCCGAAGCTGAGGGTGTTCGAAAGCTCGTTTCCTGTCTGTCTGTCTGGCTGGATGCGGCTCTGGCTCGTGGATGAAACATCTCGTCGAGATGATGTAAGTTATCGGGCACAAGATCGAGAGCGGGAAATCGGACATGCCTCCTGATGGCAAGATACTTCCGTATCGACGTTGGGTTACGATGCACAAAGTCGTGATACCCTCATCGAGGTCAACAAGTCAGCAAGCGCTCTCAGCTGGGCGTCTTTGGACGACGTTGCGACCTAGGTTTGCGGCCAGCGCAGCAGACTCAGCGTCGTCAGCCTGGCAGCCCACGTGGAGGCTCAGATGCAAGCCTATGGACGAGTCCCGATGTGGTGCATTGCCCCGACAATCCGGGGCAGACTAAAAGCATGTATCTTCCAACTCCACCCGAGACTGGTCCAGGTCATGTAGGTAACTTCTGCACAAAGACAGTCCTGAAGCCTTGAACGAAGCGATGAGTTTTTTTGTCGGCGGTTGTTCGCCCTGTTGGACAGGCGAGTGTGCGCGGATGTCTTCGGCACAAACATGGCGACCTGCTTCGTTCTTGTGCACAGGCAGATGACGGCGTTCCACAGTGTGGAGAAGATTGCAACTGAGCTAGACATGTACCATGTTCATTCTGCGCCTCGGCCCGCTCGTGGTCCCTCGCACTCCAATTCGTGCCTTGGTCTCAAATGCCAGCAGACGTGCACGGCTCATGGGTTGAACAGCATTAACGAGATCAAGGAAACGTGAAGACATTTGTCTCGACGACGGAGCAACGATGACATCGTGAAGCAAAGGACGCACGAGCACGTCGGCCAGGTATACCGTACACTGCGCCGGCGTCCCCGGGAATATCGCGCTCAATGTCATCCGTGGCGTTGCTGGAGGCGTGGAAAAAGCCTCGTCGTCCGGTGGTTTCAGCTAGAAACTTTCGATCCGGTGGGTCTGGGGCTTCGCCTATTTCTCTCAACCACGAATGGGATACTGTACCTATGCGGCGACGCTTGGCTGTTTCTCTTCTCACGTTATCATGCTGGATGACAGCGGGAGTCCTGTAGTCCTGTCCGTATGTAGTCCCAGAGGTTGTCTACCTGCCGTGTCTCTGCCTGTCGCTGGCCCGGTCTCCTGCTCGTTCAGCGGTCAGCCTGGCCCCTCATCCTGCACTGTCGAGTGATGGTACGGGCGTCTTCTGATAGATAACGAGCCTGTCCCACCTTTCGCGCGCAGTCAGCCTTGGAGAGCACTCTCGCCAGCAATCGTTGGACATTCGCGCGTTTCGTGGTTGGAGGCACCAGTATCGATAGCAGCGACCGGATCAGGCATCGTCTGGACCGCGAGGGCCTTGAAGCCCTTTCGAGATTACTGCAAGGATCGCGATCTCTTGAGCTAGAAGCGCCCAGGGTCTGATAGTCTGTCGTCCCGCTGGCAAGCATCCGCTTGGTGGTGTTGCCAGACGACGCCGACGCCGAATCACAACGGCAGCGGCCGATTCGCTCTCGACCTCGACCGGCTCTTCTGCTCTCATTATTCCCCTCACCCTCCACACCATCGACTTGCCTCCCACCCTCTCCCGGCGATACGTCTAGCGCAGGCTCTCTTCTCTCGGTGCCGCAGGCCGTCCCTGAGTGCCGAGATACTCTAGACCCACCTTATTAGAGTGCGCGACGATCCCAACAAGCTTCTCGAGCTCGTGGAAGGACCCTCTGACGCTCTCGATTCTCACTCGATTCTCACTTCGCCCACCTTTGTCGCGTACTCTTCGTCTTCTACCACTTGTGGCGACTACGATTCACTGCCGAGTGCTGTGTCTGCTGAAACCACCTGCTTGAAGCGCAACCTGCCATCTGTGCGCACTCGCCCGCAAACCTCACAAACAAACACCGTCCTTACATCGCTCCGACGTTGAACGTTTTGAATTGGACCAGCACGACTGAGGCCTGACCGTGTTTCGACCTTGACTAAAGAGCTGGATATCAGGCGCATATACCCCCCACAATACCGTTGACCGTCGACTTCCAAGCCGCGATGCGGCGGTGCTCATGACACGCAAACCTCGTTTCTGCTGATTCCTCCTCTCCAGTCACATCCTCACCATGACGCTGTCCGTCGACACTCACGGCATCCTGGGCAGCTCGAACCTGGGAAGAAGCATGTCACCCGTCGGGATAACGCCTCCACATAAAAGTGGCATTTCCGGATCACACACACGATTGAACAAGCACCGTCGGCGACCCTCCAATGCATCGACAGGCTCTACCACATCCCCCGCTGTTGCACAGTTTCCGACCTTTGACCCAACGTTCGAGCACTCGACGACCTACGTGAATGCTTTCCCTGCGGAGCCACTTCCGCTGTTCAAGCAAGCGCGCATGGATAGTAGCACAGGTCAGCAGCTCGGCTCGTCGTTCGGCAAGAAGATCAAGCCCCTCGTGAAATACCCAAGTGCGAAAGACAGCAAGCCAATCGATCTGAACCTCAGCAGAGCAGAGAATGAGGAGAGAGGCGCCTTCATCGCCGACTCCGCCCCGCTTGCCAGTGAAGCGCACATGCATAGTGCCTACGTCGGAGGACGCACTCATTCGCGGACATTGTCTGGTGCAAGCCAGATCAGCTCTGGTTCAGCTCATTCGGGCCACAGGACAGGCTCAAACTACGTTCATCCTGCCCGACAGGTACCTCACTCGCCCACCCCTCCAATCCCCTCGACCGCCGCATTTGAGCCACCAGGTGTCATCCGACCGGCGTCCTCTCACAGCAGTCTTGCCAACATCCCCGCCCTTCCACCCCCAAACCACTATCGCACCAGCAATCTTTCGGCGCTGAGAAGCCAGACCTCCACCCCTACCGCGCCTTCAACTCCGGCTTTGTGTCCGTCTGGCCCAGCGACGGCCAGAAGTTCTTTCGATTCAGCTTTTCGTGATCGAGTGTCCTTTGCCACGTCGAGAAGGTCGCGCCGGCCAAGTCGGACAAAAGAGCCAATGGATTACGAGGAGCAGCAGCTTGAGATACTGCGCCAGCGACAGCTGTTCAATGAGCGGCAGGATCGAAAGAATGAGAAGTATCGCCTACAAGAGGAGAAGAAGCAACGCGAGGAAGAGAAGAGGGCGCTGAAGAAGGTCGAAGTGGCTGAAAGCGCACGCACAAAGCGTAACGCGCGACGACGTGGGGATTCCGACGGGACGACGGAGACAGTGGTCACTTTCGACATGGACGCCCCCGATGCAACCTGGCAGGCTGCGAGGGTGAATAGCAACTCAAGCCGGCCGAGTCACACGCAAAGGCAAAGCGTCGACCAGTTGAGCGCAATCGGATATGCGAGCACGACCGAGTTGGGAAGGCCAAAGATGATCAGGCAACGAACAACCGATGATGGAATTGAGGTCATTCACGAGAAGATACCCAAGAGACAGAAGACGCAAGGAGCAGGGAGTGCTGGCAAGGCCGTCCAGAGCCGGTGGTCGTACTTTTGGTTCTCCCTCAAGACGAGCTTGATGAAGATGTTTGGCAAGCATCATCGATGATTGATGCAGGTGACGGAACGAAGCTGGACTGTTTTCTTTCTACGCTTTGTCAGACAAGCAGTATACCGAGATGGTCTTTCGACGATCTGTGGCTTTGAGACTGACTTGACATGGTGACACTATGTGTATTTGGCGTTTTGAGTTTGGCATGTCTCAGGGTTCAGGGTGTTCGGTGTACGCCTGCTACGGGCAGGTACACCAGGCTATCGGTTCGACACGGCCAATTCGACACGCTTGACGACACTCACACACGATCCGGGGTCATTGTTTGTTTTTGAAGCATTCTGTTTGGAATGCATTTGGTCATTTACTGGGTAGCTGGGCTGCCATCCTCGAGTGTTCGTGGTGGTGCAGCCTGCCATGGGCACATTGTGGGGAGCTTGCATGATACCCGTCCACAGTTCTGGCAGCTGAAGGACAATCCGATAGTGACACAGCTCGTGTCTAGGATATACAATTGAGGCCCTTTTCCGAGATCTGCGACCAGTGCACTAATGCCATCTTCGTTCTAGATTTTGTGCGTAGACTCCCCTCTCCGCGTCGGCAAAAATCACGAAATTGACTTCGGGCTCCAGCTCAAGTCTTTCCTGTGGTGGCCCCTATGCAGGTCTGACCTATGTCACATACTGCGGAATGAACTGCTCACAGGTGATTGCAGGGCTTGACATGACAGCAGGTTGCCGCTCTTTACACTGTAATGAACTTTTCATACAGCCTCAGCCAAAGTGCATCTATCCCCGCAAACTCAATTCTTGACGCCGAAACGTCAGTCAAATCTCATAAAGGTATTCTCGGTATCGTTGGCGCAACCTTGTTGGCACGCCTCGTCGACTGCAGGTCATCCAGCTCGCCAAAAACACTTAACTGAAGGTCCTGTCAAAAGCCCGCTCTCTCCGCGCCTTCGCCAGCTTCTGCTCCTCCGTCTCCCAAAATCCACTGCTTCCAATCTCCGGGTCCCATCTCTCACTGCTCGCCACGTACTCCTCCACAGCCTCCTCCGCCGGTCTCGGCTTGCCAAGAATCATGAAGTCCTTCTCCTCCTGCGTCTTGATTTTGGAGTTCGCAAACTCCTCATCCAAAGCTCTGTCCTCCTCTTCCAGCATCTGCGCCCTCGACAATCCATGCCGGTTCCCAATCCGATGCACATTATTCCTCATCAGCCTCGGCTGACGCCGCTGGGGTTCCAACGGCGACTCGGTGACATTATGAACATTCGGGCTTGAGCCCTGGAACGGGCTGCTCGACATCCACGCACTGCTGATGTTGCTCGTATCCTTCGGTGCCGGGGCGGGACTGGGTCCGCCGAACGTTCCGACCTGCCCGTTCGAAGCCCAATGCTGGCAGCCCTCGCAGACGCTGTCGATTTCCTTGGTGGGGGTTCGGTCGATGGTGGTGACGCTGCAGGGGTTGCCGACGGTGGCGAGGATGTCGGTCAGGAGCATGCCGTGGTGGGAGGAGTTGAGGCGCCCGTAGCCGGCCTTGGAGCAGAGCTGGAGGAGGTGTAGGGGGCCGAGGTGGTTGCATGTCGCGTAAAGGGGACGGCCGTAGATGCACATTTTGAATTTGGGGTGCAGGAAGGAATTGAGAGGGAAGGAATGCTTCTTGGACGGTGAGGGATGGCGGATGAAGATGCTGAGCTGCAAAGTATGATTGATGGACGGAACTCTTCCAGTACTGTGATCGCTCGGGATGGTCGATTATTCCAAATGTGCGAAGTGGGAGAAGGCAAGTGACAGGAAGGAAATTTTTAAAGAGGGCGCTGCTCAGCAGCAAAATGAATATTCACCAATGTTGTTGTCTGTCTCAATAGAGATCTGTGACTAATTGTGTTGAATTCGACTAAGCGAGTTCAATTGTGGAACCCGATCGCCTCTGACTGAATACAAGTTTTCTTCAGTATGAGTTGATCAGGGAGAAGCAGACTTCACAAGAAACACGCAGTCACCGAAACAAAGAATAAAGGAGATGTACTGTGGCAGCGAGGGGACAAGGCTGCGTGAATGAACTGTTTCAGTTGTCATTGCTTCTCCTTTGAGCTTGCCCTTTCAGTCAACAAAGGCAACCTGCCGCTGACTGATTCGCATCCTGCATCCAACATCTCGAAGCTATGAGGCTGCAGACAAGTGATCTCATAAATATTAGTGTGACATTTCGAATCTCAGACGGTCATGCTCGTGGATCAGCACTTTTGTCTCTGAAGACTCGAGCTCGGGCTAGCTGCGCTTGCGAACAACGCAGAAGAATTCCGACAAGATGCCACGTACGATTCGGCAGAGCCTGATCAGATTCACGTTGTGTCGCATGGACGGCAGCGGTGCTGCCACACATTATGAAAGAGGAGAGGTGATTTTGAATGCCATGTGTGGGTTGAGTTGCTTTGTCATGGTCGGCTCGAGCTGGGCGGACATCATCGAGGACCAAGTGCGAAAATGTCGCCAGCTAGCTATCTTCAGCTTCAATGATTGAATTAGAGAAATACCAGATACGGTAATCTGGGGGAGGGCGACTGGGATGATGCCATGCCCTGCAGAAGGTTGTTTTGATGAGCAGGAAAGCGGTGCTGGCATAAGTCAATCTTGTTCATCTTTTTATCTCAACTGTTCTTTTCTTGCAGCAGATATGTCATGTGCACCACGGAGACCCCCGCCACTTGTTATGATTATTCGTCATGTGACAAGCCAAGTCATAAGCAGCTCTTGTACTCTTTTATGATTTCGCTAGCTAAAGTGAAAGAAATCGCATGTCATGTCCTTGTTCGACCCGTGCTGTCGAGGTGATGATCTTCACGGTAGAGTTCGACTGCACGGAAAGGGCGCTTCGGAAAACACTGGCCCATGGAACGCTCGTGATACCAGCTAGCGACGGCTCGACAACAAGCGAGCTGGACACGGGATTGCTCCGTGAGTAAACTTTGAACGGGAAAAGACTCCAACCCCCCGGCTCGCGACTTCAGCCCATGACCCATAACCAGGTCAGTCAACCGAGCGTAACGAGTGTTCGGGGAGGTTAGCTGGCGAACATGGCGAGTAGTTAGGTGGTTAGGTAGTCAGTTGAAGGGAATCGGGTTCGGGTCAACTAGAATGTCTGTAGCGCGAAGCGTCTAGGATACCTAGGGGAGCTACGTAGGTTAGTTGGCTCGTTAGTAGTTGATAATTCTAACTGGTCACTTGGGTGAGCCCAGTTGCTTCTCGGGCCGATGGTGAGCCGAAGTCTTCACATGGGTTTGAAGACGTCAACCGAAGTTTCGAAGTTGGTCGAACGTACAGTAGTTGTCAGTCGGACGCACGATCCCCGTTTCGCACAAGCACGATGGGGCTTCTCGATATCGGTCGATCCACGTGGGTGACAGGGTTCTTGTCTGCGCCTGTACATATCCAGCTGGCGCTAGCAGGCTGTGCTACATATCTGATCTGGCGGGTATGGAGGTTCACCATCCAGCCGGCATTGCGACCGAACGACCCCAAGCCACTTCCGTACTGGGTGCCATGTTAGAAAAGTTGAATGTGTTTTGCATGCACTGGTGCTGATTGACATAGTATGGGGTCACGTCAACTCGCTACTAAGCGACCAGATGGCTTTGATGGAACGAGGCTGGTATGATAATCGTTTTCATGTATCGAGACACCCGCACTGACATGGCGTGACAGTGAGAAGTATCAATCACAGCCGTACGCTTTGACAGCCGCCGGTTCGACAATCTACATACTTTCCAACGTTGCCGATATCAACGCTCTTTACAAGGCCGGCGAAGCGATCTCCTTCGATGAGGCCACCAAGTCCTTCATGCGTGAATGGGGTATCAGCAAAGATGGCCAGATCATCATGCACCGTAAAGGCCACACCGGCCCGTACCCGAACCCTCATCAAAAGAACTTGGACCATCTGATGCACGACGTCATTCGTGGCAACCTCGAGTCCACATCCATGCTCAACGTGCTGACCGACGACTTCATCGAGCGTCTCGAAACTCACCTCATTCCGGGCAAGCTTCCCACCGAATGCATCATTGACGGGAACGGGACGGGAACGGTTACGGTCTCATTGCTGAAGCTCTGTGAGTGGACAGTCATTCCTGCAGGATGCGACACCTTCTTCGGCGACTCATTCCGGGCCGTCCACGAGGACTTCACCAAGACGTTCGTGAATTTCGATACGCAGGTCTACAAGATCCTACAACAGTGGCCGCCGTTCATGGCCAAGGAGGCCTACCAAAGCAAGAAGGACCTGGCCGACGCCATGACCAAGTGGCTGGACACTCCGTCATCAGACCGCGAAGATGCAGCCGATATAATCAAGCAGTATGAAGGCGAGATGAGGGCGGCAGGGATGCCGACCAGAGACATGGCTATGATGCTCTTCTTCATGAACTGGCTGTTCAACGTGAACACTTTCAAGCTGTCATTCTGGATGATTGCATGGATCACGTCGATCCCGAGTCTTCATGCTGGCATTCTCACGGAACTCAAGGCAGCAGAGTTTGAAACACCAGCGCCGTCCGCGCACTTCCTTCTGAACTCCTGTCCGCTTCTGAACGCTACGTTCGACGAAGCGCAGCGCCTCACCGTCGCAGCTCTCTCCACACGCAAAGTCGTTGCAGACACCACCGTCAACGGCTGGACCTTGCGCAAGGGCGCCACCATCCTCGTCCCGTACCGTCAGCTACACTTCCAATCGTCGGTCTTCGGCGACGATGTCTTGGAATTTGATCACACTCGCTTTTTGAAGAAGGGATTGAGCAGAGACAAGAACTTCAAGCCATTCGGCGGCGGCAACACCCTCTGCACAGGCAGATTTCTTGCCAGACGCGAGGTTCTGCTGTTTGTTGGGCTTTTGCTGTCTCGGTGGGATGTCAGCAAGCAGTCTGAGGGGTTTCCGGAGTTTAATATTCACAAGCCGTCACTGGGCACTTTAGAGCCGAAGACGGGGCAAGATGTGATAGTCCAGTTGCGTGCGAAAGCGACGGGACCGTGACTTGTCTGATTCATTCACTGGTATTGTCGCATTACGAACATAGTTGTTTGCTTTGTATTGGGACGCAATTGATTCCGTCATGTTTGCAATGAGTATTCGAAACTCACCCAATGTCAAAGTCATCTGCCCGGTGCTGCTATTGTGTACCCCCACCGAAGTGCATGCAGTGACGGGCTTCCTCTGGCGATGTGATTATGCGATTTGAACTTTAAGTACCGGGCAGCAGGCCACCGCAATGCCCGCCGTGGAACAATATCAGTGTACTCTCTCTGGGCTATATTATCCCCTAACTTTCCAATGTTTCCGTCCGTTATCCTCAACTCACCCGCTTTCGTACGTCTCATATTGCACCTACAGGATCAAGACCGTTGTCAACCTTTCGAACGACTATTGAATGGCTGAAGACCTGGGCTTAGACTTGGACAAACTGAACTTGGATTCGGACCCGGACAAGCTTGAATCAAACGACTTCGAAACCAATCTTCGTGTTTACGGCGATTTCGCCGATCTCAACGAGCCCGACTTCCACACGAATTGCCACGGTTGTTGGAGGTACGATCCTCTCGGTCTATATCGGAAGTACGACGGCATTGAAGCTAGCAAAGTTGATTACACGTGGTGCTTCGAGTGCAACATGGAAAAGATTGCCGTTCAAAAGGCTGCCGCTGCAAAGGCAAACCCAAACAACGACATTGCCGCTTTGGAGGTCTTAGCCATGGTGAGTGTCTCTGGACCCGGAGTTCGTGTATGCGCCCACTTTCCGAACGATCCCGACGAAGCCGCATGGCACCGCGACTGCCGAATCTGCGGCCAACACGACCCGTATGGGCCTGCTGTGAACATTGAGTCGATTGTCGCTGACCAACCAGAAGGTATGTATTGCTTCGATTGCAATGGAATCAAGCATGCCGCCGAGACTGCTTCCGCAGAGGGCATCGTTGGCAACAATGAGACTGTGGGGACGGATAGGTTGGAGCGGGAAGCTGCAATGGCGATCGATCCGCCATTGTTCAGCTTTGTTCTACCCTCCAGACCGCTGAGTATTTCGGCGAACTCTGAGGTGAAGCCAGAGGCACCAACAGTCGGTAATGATTCGAAGGCCACAGTGTCAAGTGTCGATGTTCCAGCCACTGCCCCGTCGACAACGTTTTCCCTGCCATTCAGGACCAATTCCAAGCAATTGGCCACAAATCCATTACTGGCAACCTCCTCCGTGCCGATGCAGCTTCTCAGCAATTCGCCCAGTGCCCTGGCCTGGCCAGATCCGTCACAGAAGCGTGGCGTTGCGAAGAACGACTGGCCCTACCAACGAGCGCAACACTCGGCAGCTTGTCTCGAAGCCGGACGCAGCCAGGCAGGGTGCAGGATCTGGGAGGACTGGCTGTGAACCTGTCCGGATAGGACGAAAGAATGGCAAAATAGTCACGGCAGCGTGGGTGGGTTTGAACAACAGCGTCTGCAGCAGGCGCGTCAACACCCGATCCCGACCGATGTTCCGGTGTTTGAGTGGGCCTGCGCCGTTTTAGAGCTGATCCAAGAGGAAAAGGAGAACGAACGCGCTCGAAAAGTTCGCCTCAGAGGCACAATGTGACATGGACGAAATGCTGACTTTGAACTAATTCTGATGTCGCTGCAACAAGCTCGATCAAGACATGATGGGAAGGCGTAAGGTACAGAGGTACCTGCACGGATGCAGTATGAATGGTACATCGTAAGCTTTCGTAGGAATATCTTGAGCTCACGTAGATGTTATTCAAAATGAACACAATGTTAAGTCCACGTGCAAGCTCCTGAGCGAGGTGGATGATGCCTTGACCCATTGTGATGTCAGTACACGAGATCATCCCAAACGTCCCAGGAGAAGGGCGCAACGTCTGTGAAAAGCGAATCGAATTCTTCTAACGCTGCTGGCTCCGCGAAAGAATACAGGAAAGGTGCTTCGCCGGGAGTGGGCATTGGCACCTGTTGATCATCTTGAACCTGATTATATTGTTGCTCCATCTGCTGCTGCTGGGGCTGATCCTGGGCACCGAGTTTCGTCTCCATATTCTGTGCCGAGCGAGTAGGAGTCGACAGGCGTGTAATATCGATTGCGCTAACCCGCAATGTAGGTGGTCGTGGGTCATGTCGCAAAGCTCCAGTTGCCTCGTCGTGCAAGCTCTTGAGGAGGTCAAGAGCCTTTGAACCTTTTGAAACGATGGCAACATCTTCGAGTCGGCTCTCGAGAGTTTCGATGACCGTGGCAGCCAGTCGCCTGATGTTCTCTTCCTTGAATTCACCCAAGGTACCGAGCATCAAGGCAGCACCGAGACCGCTGTGGGCAACAGACCAGGACCGTATTGTGAATTCCCAAGCTCCGGTGAGATAGACATAATGCTGGAGCGCAGCCACGAGATTCGTCTTGCAAATTTCGAGAATTTGCATACGACTGGACTCTTGGCTTGGCTTCAGAGAGTGATACTTTAGCGCAGGGCGACAAAGATACGAAGCGACAAATGCTGCGTGCATGGCGAATGCCGTTGAAAGACACTGGGAGTTGAAGCTGACTGGAGACAGTGCTAGCTTCTCTGCCAGCTGTGCAATATACTGCTGATTTGATTGTGCTTGATGGTGAAGTGCTTCGAAGTCGTCTGGATGACGAGACTGGAGAGCCCATATGCTGGTTGCAAAGCGAGCGTTCATCAATATCATCGCCTCGGCGTAGTTGATAGCTTTGCCTGGCCTTGGATGCGGTACGCCACGGAGCCAGATTGCGGGATTCCGGCCGAGGCTCATCGACAGCAGGCCATCTTGCCAGGCGAGTCGATACAGTAGCTGAGATTTTGCGTCTCTAGCGAGATCTGGGCCAGATTGTGCACCCGGCCACAGCTCTTGGTGAATGCCAATACACTCGGCAAGTCGGATGGTGGTACCAAGTAAGCACCATGCAGCCGAGGAAGCTCGGTCATTCTGCAGTACGCTTCCGATCAAGATCAGAGCCTGTATCATGTCGATGTTCGGGTTTCGCAGATAGTTTGCGCGTCGGATTGTTCTGAAGGCGAGGGTAATTAGCGATCTCTGAACCTGCTGTGTTCGTAGATGCGTCTTGTTTGCGAACTGGGCTGCCGACGCCAGGACCGCAAGAAGTAGACCCCTGGCTGAATGTGTCAGATCAGGCAGATAGTTGGCAAGCTGCTCGAGGCGAATCTTGTCGGAACCCGATATGTGGTCGCCACGTCCGGGCAAGGTGAGTTTGACCATCCATCCTTCCACCACGTCTGGTTCCAAGACCAATGGAGCAAGCAGCTGTATACGATTTCGGTAAGTTTGCCAAAGTTCCATGATATCCGCACGGCTCATCTCGAACGTCTTTGTACCCTCAGGATCATCGTCGTACAGCAATGTAGGCTGGTCGCTGGCGGCGTTCTCGATTGTCGGTCTGATGATGTCTTCGTGCACTCGACTGGTCGGAGAAGCGATTTGAAGGCTGCTTGTGCGACGTGACACCGATGCATCCTCCGAGTCAGATGGGCTGGTTACAGTGGTGGAGGTATGCGGTGTTGGGGCGTGCACCTCATTGGCTCTGGCAGGTGTCGATATACAGTCTGATACACTGTTCCGCTTGACGCAATTCGAGCATGGCCGTTTCTGGTCACACTTGACTTTGCGTTGACGACAAGGTAAACAGGAGTTGAGAGCTCTCTGCTTCCTCTTGTCGGCCTTTTCAGGCTCGTGTGATCGACGGGATGCCATGGGCCGGACTTGTCACATGCTGGATGGAATGTGCGGGCGGACGGACGAGCGACGGAGCCAACGAAGGGAATGTCGGCCTCGCGGGGTCAAGACGAAATTGGCAGGGATGAACTCTCAGCAGAAGGATCAGATAGGATCGCTGATGAGGTAGTGGAGATGAGTAACTGGTGCGGTGAGCTTGGGTACAGCGGGACCATTACTGCCAAGAGGGGCACTGGCGGTCAGTATACTGGACGTAGTAGATCAGGAATGGAAATGAGGAAGTGAGAAATTGTAGCTGGAGGTTACGTGAAGTCCGAAGCCGTCGAATCAGGAATTGGCGCCCTTCAGACGGGTTGAATCATCGCCCATCGCATCGTGGTGGTGAGTTTAGCTCGAGGTCGGAGATGTCGGAGCTGCGATGGGATTAATCATCACCACACATACTTTACCGTGCAGCTTTGGCATTTTCGGCCGCACGCTGCAGCCCAACCACACCCGAACTCGCGTTAAAAAAGCCTCTTCCGTGGATAGAGATGCCGATCTTTCTTCTGGAAGTTCATGATGCGCATGTTTAGCGCTGATGCTCAGCACGATGGCTGCCGACGGCCGATGGCCCGCTTCATAGCCGTGGAGGATGCACAGCGATGTCGCGCGAACTGGAAGACTTCAAGAGGAGGACTTGGATATGGCATCGCGTCGAATCGACGTCAGCCACTGCTTTGGGACGACTGACTGGGATTCATCGACTGCCGCGGAGGCTCCTGCGCAGCCGCTGCTTCGGCCCAAGCCGCAGTCCCGCGTGGGTTTTCAGATGATGCATTTCTTCCCAGACTTTCCAAACTTTCCCCGCAGAGGCAGGTCGTCGCGCCAGCAAAGAATCCACAAATCACACCAGCTCACAGGATCCTTCAACTCCATCCTCCATGGTCGGATTGCGGAACGTGAGCCCACGCTACCGCTCCTACTGAGCTGCCTGTCGCTTTTTGGTGCCCGCTTGAGCTGAACCCACCGCCCGCATTCCTGGGTAGCCATGCGAAATGGCTTGTCTTTCCTTCTCACTACCGCGATACACGTCCGTGAAAAAGGCTAATCGTTGAAGCCGAGCGAGCTTGAGAGTCTGACTCACTGCTCAGCTTCATCTGCAGGTCTGCGTTACGCCACTCGGCTACCCGCAGGACATCCACCGGAGTGATTCTGCACGTCATCCAGCACAAATTCGGTGGTTTGTCCACAGTAGAACTGCCTTTCGCTCCTTGCAGCACGCATACTGACTCTCACAGAGATTGAACCTCGCAAGCATTTATTCTGTCCTTCTTTCAGACCAAGTAACATACTGCATTTCTGTGCTACTTGCCAAGCTGTGGGATTTCACGATCGACCTCCGATACTCGGAGTATTCCAATACATTTAGTTGAGCCAGGCGTCCGGCGGTGGCTGGTGGGAAGACCACTACCAATAACTTGACCATCATGGATAGCGTCCCGGAGAGCTCTGCCAGCAGCAGGGAGAAGCCCCATGGCGAAGATTTAAGTGCTCCCAGAATACAACGAACGAGGAGTGCACATCTTTCTCAAGCGGCGCCACCACACGGACCCATCACAGACGACGAGAAGCTGGAGGAGGGGCAACAAGAACCAACTGATGATGACGACGACAAGGGTTATCCCGAAGGAGGCTTGCAGGCATGGCTGGTGACATTCGGCTGTTTCAGTGGCATGCTTGCCTCATTCGGTTTCATGAACAGTGGAGGAACCTACCAAGCGTACATCAGCACCCATCAGCTTGCTGGGACCGACTCAGCCACCATCGGTTGGATCTTCTCCCTCTACGTCTTCACATCATTCTTCTGTGGACTATTTTTGGGTCCATTTTTTGACGCCAAAGGGCCGCGACTGCTGATTGCTCTGGGGAGTGTGTGCTTGCTGCTTGGTACTTTCACCCTGGCAGAGTCAACTCAATACTGGCATTTCGTCATTACGTATGGTCTCCTGGCGGGTGTTGGTACGAGTCTCATCTTCACACCTGCTGTCGCAAGCGTCGCACACTTTTTCTCACGTCGGCGCGGTCTAGCAACCGGGCTGGCGGCCACAGGCGGGTCTATTGGTGGAATCATCTTTCCACTTATGCTACCCGCTTTATTTGATTCCGTCGGTTTCGCATGGGCCACTCGCTGCATGGGATTCATTTTCATCTTTTTGTTGTTGATCGCCAACATTCTGATTCGGGACCGCTTACCGCACGTCAACAACCCGCCACTGTCAGCCTTCATGCCGGACTTTAGAATATTCCTGGACGGCAGAGGTGAATTCGCTTTGACCACGGCAGGTGTTTTCGCAATCGAGTGGGGTCTGTTCATACCTTTGACGTATTTGGGGAGCTGGGCCATCGACGAAGGTGTTGGTAGCGCAAACTTTGGCTATCAGTTGCTGGCCATACTGAACGCAGCTTCGTTCTTTGGAAGATGGTTGCCCGGACTGATGGCCGATCACATGGGCCGCTTCAACACTATCATCTTGGCTTGCTTGCTGTGCCTGGTCTCGCTCCTTGGCTTTTGGTTGCCTGGCTCCATCCCGGGTGCGAGCAGTCAAGGTAGCATGGCGCTGGGGGTGGTCTTTGCGCTTCTTTTCGGATTTGGGAGCGGAAGTGGTATCAGTTTGACGCCGGTGTGCGTTGGCCAACTTTGTGGTGTCGAAGAATATGGAAGGTACTACGCCACTTGCTACACGATTGTGAGCATAGGGTGCTTGACGGGAGTTCCAATCGCTGGCGCTCTGCTGACACGCTGTGATGGCGAGTACACTGGCTTGTTGGCATTCACAGCCGGATGCTATCTGGCGGGGATCGTATGCTTCACATGGGCGAGGACATTGCAAGTCGGATGGTCATTGCGCGCAGTGTGCTAGGAGAATGCATACGATGCCACCATAATTGAGGACTTTGAAGCTGTTGGCACGCCATCTCCCCGGAATCTCGAGTCGCATTCGAGACACGCCGATTTGAGAGACCGAATCAAGTCGGCTTACTTGCGATTGTCACTTCCAAGCGATGGTCGATCCAAACACCAGTGAGAAGTTCCTCATACGCCTCAGCGATCAGTTCCCGAAATTGAGGCCCCTGCGAAGAGGGCGTGCTATTGTCCATCGCGCCCCAGCTGACCCCTTCGTACGCTCCCAACTGCGTCTGGCAGAAAGGTATCGCAAGATTTGATTGCAGAAGGTATTTGTCCGTGCGACACTCGACGAGACCATGCTCCGCGCATGTGTTAGCCAAACGAGGGGACCATTTGCCAAAGCCGAAATTCTGAACCGTGTGTACCAGCTCATCCATGGCTGATCGTTTCAGATATGGGCCGGCAACTGCGACGTCGAGGGCGCCGAGGTTGATTTCTTGCCACTGGAGATACCCGCCGGGCTCTGTGCTCGTGTCAGTATAGGGTTGCGGATGCGATGCTGGCGGCCAAGCACTTGTACAAGCACAGCCTGAGCGACCTGTGTGATATTGCTGCAACAAAGTATACTGATGCTGCTGGAGTCTGCCCAGATTTTGCTCAAGCAACGCATAAGGCATGGCTGCTAGGACTTGTGAAGCTCTTTCAGTATCCGCAAGGTTGCTGATGTGAGTGTCCGTTCAGGCATTGTTTCGATCAAAAGCAAGCGTACTTAACATCGAAATCAAGTTTTTCAGCGCAACTGTCGAATCATGCTTCAACGCAATTACTAGCCGTACGTGAACAATGTCGTAAATTCCACGGAGGTCTTTCGGAATTTCGCCAAGCATGTCTAGCTGTCTGATCGAGCAGTCCGCGGGCAGCTGTTCCGGTGGAGGGCATTGGTCCAGGTTGATATCGAAGCCATTGATAGTGAAATCGTGGTCGAGCTTCGTGTCTATCATCCAAATGCTGCGATGCTTTAGCAAAACGGCAAAGCATGCCGTGGGATGGTAAACAATCGGGCTTACCCTGTTCCAGTCGCAACATCAGCTACTTTGAGCCCCGCCGCGCCCGATTTTGCAAGGATCGTTGGGTGCACATTGAACCCGCAAATGGATCTCCAAAGAGAATGCTGCACATTCAGTCTGTGTTCGTAAATCAGTAGCGAATTCGTATTTAACACGCCGCTCCGCAATTGACCTCATTGATTCTAGTCTGTCACGCGGCAAACGGTAGCCATCGGATCGTATTGCGTCGCCCATATCCAGTGTCAAAAATGTCAAGGCAGACTGCCACTCTTCATCTGACAGGTTCGAGAAGTGAGAATCCAGACAGGGGCCGCTATTAGTGGGTATATTTTGGGTGTGGACTCAAAGCAGCTGGGAAGCCTCGCAGATTCCAGCAAAATTTCACGGCGGCGTTCATAATGAATCAGTCCTGGAAAATATTTCCGAAAGGCTATATCGTTATAGATCTGGAATCGAAGCGGTGTACCCCTTGTAGCGCTACCGAACTACGAATCTGGGTCAGATGCATGTTCGAGGCACAGAAGAAAACACCAAAAGATTCTTCGAGTGCTCTTCAATTCGACGGAGAGGTGCGCGCCCTCTGGCTCCGCAAACGCCACAGCTGAGTCAACAGAGCTGAAGATCACGGAACAGCTCGAAGCTTTGTTCGAGCCATGTGAGCGGATGCACCCTTGGCGGTGACCCCATCTGATAAGGTCAGATGGACCACAAACGTCTACGTAAGCGACGACCAGGGCCCCTGCAGACAGATACTACAACTGGCAAGTCTTGAACCACGACGGGTGAAGGTAAATACCGAACAACCCAAGCATGGGTGTGGAGGGTAAAAGCTGATTGCATCGGGCCCGAAACGCCAACAGCGCCGGGCCCAGATTTTGTCAGCAAGTCAACGCCGCGTCCCTGTCAGAACGACGTCGACCAACAGGAGCGCGCAACAGGTGGATCGGCCAGAGAAGGGTCATAACGTCGATCGTGGCATTGCGTCTGGTGGCGCAAGTCTCCTCAGCTCGTTAGCCTGGCATGTGGAATTGGCCGTTTCGAAGAGAA
The DNA here is from genome assembly GCA_900618795.1 of Cyanodermella asteris. Taxonomy (NCBI): domain Eukaryota; kingdom Fungi; phylum Ascomycota; class Lecanoromycetes; order Ostropales; family Stictidaceae; genus Cyanodermella; species Cyanodermella asteris. The sequence goes on from UYJD01000012.1 coordinate 1,101,326, forward strand.
ATGTGCTTGCAAAAACAGTAACCAAAAGCGCAGTTAAACCGCAACGTGACGAGACATGGATGGGCCCACGCAGACGTTGGAGCCTACAATCGGTCTTTGCGAACGCCCGAGCCATTGGCCGTAGAAAGACCGACAGTTCTCGTACGAGCGGCTCGGAGGGGGAAGATCTGATAAGACCAGTGCCCTACACATATGGTACGAATTGGCAGAATAGAAAGGACGAGAACGAGTGCTTTCAGGCCGATGGACAAGATATAAAAGTATATGACGCTGGCTAGTTCCGCGAACAAGGACTCAAATGGTTGCTGTGCCGTCCACGAGCCATCGACGCCTTTCTCAGCGACATGCATGTGCTCGACCCTCGCCTTTTGAGATGGTGGGAGGAGTCTCAATGTCTCACGAACAAATGAACCTTGCTCTCCGCGTCAACCGGAGGGTAGAATGCCACATTAGGCTCCAGCGTTTGCCCATGCGACGCTGAACAGGCAAAGTTTAAAAGTATCATCCTGTCATAGCGTGTCTCTGCCGAAATAGATAGTCCTTCTCAGTCGCTTTGACCGCTCGTGATTCCACTCCACTTTGCTGTCACCATCTGACTTGACGTCCCATTAGTGTTTGCATTGACCCCGAACAAGTATAGCCTTGATCGAACCTGACCTTGCGGTTAAAGAATCGGCGGGTCCCAATATACTTCTGCTTGACGCATGCGCCCGTCGATCGCGACCTTGGGCTCCCCAAACTCATCGTTTGTATTACTGCTTTGTCAAGCATTTTAATAGCGCCGGTAAAGTCATCTCTCCTGGCATCTGATTCTTCAACCGTTTCCTTTGATCCACCACGGCTCCATGATGGACAACGACGAAATGCGAGACTCTGATTCGCCAAGTGATGCGTTCGACGAGGTTTCTGGCGCCCCGCAGACGGCTTCGACACTCACACACCAAGACAGCCCTACAGAGAGTAATGGCAATCATGCTTCCCCGCCGGGTCAAGGTCAAGGCAAAAGCCAGGTGCCGCATGGTCTAAATCCGAGGTCGTGCGTTACCTGTCGCAAGCGCAAGGTGAGCGAATTGTTTGCAGGACAGCACCCGCGCTATGCTTGCGACGATTGCACCTTTGCACAGTTGCTGATAGTCCTAGGTGAAATGCGACAAATCACATCCATGTTCCAACTGCAGGAGAGCCCAGATCGAGTGTGTCTTTCCCAAACCCGGTCGCGCCCCCCGGCGGGGCAAGAAAGCGCCCGACCATGAATTACTCGCCCGCCTCCGCAGGCTGGAAGGCGTCGTGCAAAAGATGGGCAAATCGGCGGACGTCGAAGGGGTTGAAAGCCCAGAAGGCTCTGGCTCGGGTTCAATATCACAAGATCGAGTTCCTAGCATGACATATAGCGGGGCCAGCAGCACCTACGAGACGACCCAGTCACCGTTTCGGATGTCCACCGATGCAGCATCACAGCCTGAGCTTGCCATAGACATGCAGAACGGCGAAGTCAACAAGCTGAGGAACGAGATGGGCCGGCTGGTCGTTGAACAGGGAAAGAGTCGGTATGTCAGCAACAAGTTTTGGGCACAATTGACGAGCGAGCTGGCGGAGATGCAGGAATTGCTAGAAGTCGACTCGACCGACGAAGAGGATCATGGAAGCACACCCGGGAGCGGCATTCACAGCAGCAACAAGGAGAAGCATGTACATCAAGAGTTCATCTTCGGTTACAGCTCGCTGATGACGACCCTGCGAATACTGCATCCGCATCCCCGCCAGATTATGACCTATTGGAGTCTGTACAAGGAGAACATCGACCCCGTGCTGAGACTGCTGCACAAACCGACGACGGAGAAGATGTTCATTGCGGCGGCCAACGACCTGGAGCATTTGCCAAAGTCGACGGAGTGCATCATGTTTGCGATCTACTTGACGGTTGTGACGTCGATGTCGCCGGAGGATTGCAGGAAGCAGCTCGACATTGACAAGGATACTGCCCTGGCGAGGTATCGTTATGTAACGGAGCAGTCGCTGGCAAAGGCCGGTCTTGTGGAGACGCAGGAGTTGAAGGTCCTCCAGGCGTGTATGTTGTTTCTTGCGGCGGTGCGACGAATCGACGGGACGAGTTTCAGCTGGTCGATGACGGGACTGCTCCTGAGGATATCGCAACGACAAGGCATACACCGTGATGGCACGAATTTCGGTCTGAGTCCGTTTGATACCGAGGAGAGGAGGCGCCTGTGGTGGCAGATGGCAACTTTTGATGGACGTGTGTCGGACGATCAGGGGATTGATCCGATGGTGTTTCAGATGATGTTTGACACGAAGATTCCACTGAACATCAATGACGAGGATATCTGGCCTGGCATGAAGGATCCGCCGGTTGAGCGGGAACGGCCGACCGATATGGTGTTCGACCTGACGAGGTACGAGATTGGCAACACGATTCGTCTGCTGAAAACTGGCATGCGGAGTGGATGCAGTGTTGAGCACCGGGATCAGCTGATTGACAAGCTGAGGGAACGCCTGGAGACGAAGTATCTGCGATACTGCGATATGAGCATCCCGCTTGAGTGGGTGACGGTGAATATCTGTCGTCTGGTGCTGGCGAAGATCTGGCTGATGGCTCACTACCCGCTGAATTTCAAGAACGGCCATGCGAAGGCGACCGAAGAGCTGAGACATCGCACGTTTGTAAAGTCGATTGACATTATCCGATATACCAGGCTGCTGGAGACACAGCACAAGACGCTGAAATGGGGCTGGATGTTCAGGACATATTCACAGTGGCATGCTGCGGCGTTTGCCTTCGACGAGCTGCGAAGGAGGACTGTCGGGAGGGAGTGTGAGGAAGCGTGGAGAGTGATGGACGAAGCGTTCAAAGAGTGGGACAGTCCCAACAGTGGGTACACAAAGTCGATATTGTGGAAGCCGATTTGCAGGCTCCGTCAGCTGGCAAAGACCGCCCGCAGGAAAGAGTTGGAGAGGATGAGCATATTCCCGCCGGATGGTAGCATTGGACCGAGTCCGTTGAGTGCGCCGCTGGATAGGAGTGCTCCGGAAGCGTGGACAGTGACAACGCCAACGCAGGCTAATGGCGTTTTTACGAACGATGGCCTTGGTTTGGAGAACGAGGTGAAGATCCCGGCTCAGACTTTGAATGTTGCCGAGCAGAATGTTCCAGGTATGTACCCCGGCGCAGGGTTTGACTTTATGGAGAATCCGAACTCGGTCATGCCCAATGCAGACTACACGGGTGGGTTTGGCTTGTACGGCCAGGAGCCGCCGGCGGGAGGAGTGGGAACTATGACCGACCCGGCGTGGTTGAACACGGGTGAGATGGACAACATGCAGTGGGACGACAATCTGTTGGATGTGATTCAGCAGCCGATTGACGTCAATCTGAGTGTTATATGGGGCGATCCGGTGGGCTGAGGATGACTGATGATGTGAATGAGAGCTTCGCCGCGGTTGGTCGGGTTGCGAGGATGTACAATATTGATACCAAAATTGATGAAACACGTATATTCACGTACGCATGTTCTACGCACGCACATTTTATGTAGGCATATTCGATACACGTAGGCATTCTACGTAGGTATATTCTACGCACGCACGCAGGCACGTAGATTCTACGCAGGCATATTACGAACTTAGGGTGGGTTAGGGATCAATTCAGCTAGCTATGGGCAAGTGGGCAAGGATTAATTAGATTCGGTAAATGGCAAGTAAACAAGCAGGATGTTGGAGTGTGGTGTAATAGGTAGACAAAAGAGAATATTATAGATGATGTTCTTAGGGTCAGGGTTAGGGCAAAGAAGGACGGAGTGAATACCAGGCGAATTCTGCAATGAAAATCGATTTCGAGATGCTACCAGG
>UYJD01000013.1:0-39068 GCA_900618795.1 Cyanodermella asteris
CCTACACAGTCAACCAACCCGTGCCCGCGTTACACTCGTGCCTGACAGGCGCGCCCTCGGTGTGAACAGAAATGTCATCATCCCGATCCACGAAATGCTTCTTCGCCCACTCCTGCACCTTCGCAAAATTCCGACATGTGTGCGTGGTCGCGGTATTACCCCTGCCTCGAGTTAGCAAAATCCCGACTTCAATTCAGCACACTCACTTCATCCGCCCATCCTTCTCGCTCCACTCCCAGAAGATTGTTGCGACGTCGCTCTGGCATTGCAGCGCCTGCCTCAATCCTTCAACACAATGCTCCCCATGCATCAGCCAGCCCTCCTCACTCAGGTCGATCGGATACTTGTCGGGGTACAGTAGCTTTCGCAGTCGGTTTAGGCAATGAAGCTGCAGCTGTCAGCCTCATCCACAAGTCACCCATTCGACGTACCTGGTGGAAGACGTCAAGCTCGACGAGGTACTTGGACGTGTCGAACGACGCCGGAGCGGTGCGGTTTGGCAGCTTCGCCGCATCCTCGCCATCGATCAAGCTCAACCCAAAATCGTTGTACAAATCAGTCCAGGCGTCTTCCACCTCGTCTCCTGATCCCGTGTATGGCGTCCGATCGTTCTTCATTCCTGTGTGGAACACAATTGTTTCATACTCAATCGCGTCATTCGCCGGCGAAAAGATGCGCTCGGGCGTGCTGGATCTCCAGAGACTCGCAGGGAATGAAGAGAAGGACAAACAAATGATCAAGATAGCATTGAGACAAATGGACAAGCACAGCATAGGAGAGACACGGCGACGCGACGGCTGCTCGAGACTTTCTTCGTCAAGGTATCTTTCGCCATCCAGAAGACCTTTGCTTTCGCTGTCACTCGATACCCTTGAAGCTGCCATTGACCTGAGATGAGAAGTGGAGAGGAACGACCACATGCATGAATATTCTGGGCTGGCAAGCACACGAGCAGATTGTTGCGCCACAGCACTTTCCCACTCGACCGTCAGAATAAGCTTACGTTGCAGCCGATACCCCACTGTCGAACAACATGTCGCGAAGTCATGTTGCGACCGACATTTGCAGTCAGCGGTGGAAGTTGTGCAGAGTGCGGGATGATCTGCGTTAAGCGTTGCTTGAAGCGGCAAGTTCAACGGCGCAGCATCGGACTTCGATCCACAAGACAACACCCAACTGCTTCGTTACATTCTGTGCCACTTTGAACGTTGCAAGCAGCTTATCAAGAGAGGGGTAATCAACAGAGACTCGATCTGGACCGCTGACTACGGATTACGCATGTCACGCAGGGCAGGTGATGATCAAGGACAATTCCACATTGAATCCTGCATGAGACGCGGTCATCTCAAACCCCTCGAGCCTGATCTGCAAAATGCAGCATCTACAGAGAACGTTCGAATCACTCGACCGGTCTCTCGCATCAATACAATTGACTCGACTGGCCAAGGTTTGCCGCCGTGCAGCATGCCATCCGTGGATAGACCAAGCCAAGTCTTTTGCGGGAGGTCGGGACAAAGGAAGTGACGTAGTTCTGGCAGCGCGACTGATGCCTTCTCTTCGAATCCTAAATGTTCAGATATAGGCAAATGTCGGTGAAGAAACGACATGTCGCCATCAGAACTCCTCATGCCGGAGCACGCCCTTGAGACAAGTCATCGAATCGGAACTCAGAGCTTTCGCCGCGCCGCTCACCAACCCGCGTCTCCTCCTTCAGCTAGCAAGACCACTGAGCTGGTAGGGATGCTCTTAGTTGAATTCTCCAGGGTTCTCGTATAATGCAACGTCGAACAGCCGGATTTACCGCTATTTCTGAACCGATTAGAACATGTATAAAGAACGGCCTCGATGAGTCCCAGACTGTTTGCCCCTTGTCTCCGCACGCTGCTCCGTGAAAGATCAAGATGAAGTTCCTCACCCTCGCCACCATTTTCGCGGCCGTCGCCGTGGCTGCACCCATTGCTAGCCAGTCCGTTGACGAGACTAACAACCAGGCGGGATGGGGCAAGCGATCCCAATCAGTTGAAGAGACCAACAACCAGGCCGGCTGGGGCAAGCGGGCACAGTCCGTCGACGAGACCAATAACCAAGCTGGCTGGGACAAGCGTTCGCAGTCAGTCGATGAAACCAACAACCAGGTAGGGCATATCCAGCCGAGATGAGCTCCGTGACATTGACGTTTGGGCAGGCTGGCTGGGGCAAACGCTCACAATCCGTTGACGAGACCAACAACCAAGCTGGTTGGGGTAAGCGTTCGCAGTCTGTCGACGGGACTAACAACCAGGTATGTGACTGCCGCGGGTACGGTGATTGATGTAAGGACGCTGACTTCTTCAGGCCGGTTGGGGTCGATAGATTGCCTTGGGAGCGAAGCACAATGCTTGATTCCAGGCTCGAGATGCTTCGATAGATGGGTTTCAGTGCCTGCATACGAAAGGATTTCCCGCGCAATTCCACGAAGTTTGCCAGATTTCCTTTTTCTCAACCATCCATCGCAATAATGCGCCGTAAGTGACTGTTGTTGTACCAGAGCATGAGCCCTGCGCTGAACAGGCTCTCTATCATCTCGCTGAAGTGTGTATCCCATTCCTTGCTCTCGACTTACGGTTCCGTACGTCAATGCTCCCCTCGCCCAAATGTTTCCCGTTCTAAGCTCTTAACTCCTAAAATTGTGTCAGTATCAAAATTCAACGTCCATCAACACATGCGCTTCCTCGTTCCGGACGGTCAAGCAACGGCCAGTGCATGCGCTCCAAATGGTCCCACTCTGTTCGCATGGATCAATTTCTTCGAAGGCCGACTCCAGGCCGCCTTGAACAGCCATATGCTTGTTATTATACACTCATGGACTCGTATCTCGTCCCTCCGTCGCAACGCCATGATGCCTTGAATAACCCCTACCATCGTACAAAACTCCTGAGCCGAAAATCTTTCCCTTCCGCCTGCTTTTGTATAGGCATCCAGACCGTAATCCCAATCCCAAAATCGGACCCAATCCCGAACACTAACGTGTGCACTTAAACTCCATTCTCATGCCGTGATGGACCGATACTTCGCTTCAGCAGCCTGCAATCGCTGGCTGAGCGCCTCCTTCATTCTCTCCATCTCTGCCAGACGCTGTCGAGCGCCGTTGCGATCCAAAATTCGTCCCTCTCTTTCCGCCTTCAACCGACGCTCCAGCTCCTTCAACCTGAAATGCCACCGAGCATCATCCCCCACACCGTTGATCTTATCGAGTTGTGCCTGCGATTCCAAACGGTCGAGACGCTTCACTTTCATATCCAACGCTCGCTCAAGATCCGAGTAGTCCTTTGTCAGATCCTTCTCAACCTGGCGAATCTTTGCTCGAAACCCTCCAATCATGCTCTCCACCGTCTTCAGCGCCAGCATCAAATTCTTGGAGAAGCCAGGAAGCTTGCTGGAAACAACCTCAATCGTCGGAAGATGTCCCGCAACCAGGCTGTTTGCATTCTGCCAGTCAGTGCCACAGAGAGCAGCAAGACGATGCCAGAGGTTGAGCAGTAGCTCATTCCGCGCTTGAAGCTGTTCCTTCAGCTGAGCCTCAAGTGCAGCCAGCTTCCGACGATCAGTCTGGCGCGAATCCTCCAACTCTTTGATCCGTGAGTTGCGGACATTGATGGTATCAGCCGTATGTCGGTGCGTCTGCTGCCAATGATCGTGTGCAGTCCGTTCCGCATTCCGGGCAGATCTTTCCTTCTCGAGTTGCTCGGACAGCCGGGCAGACTCCATGGCGGAGTTCTCAAGCAAGGTGTCGCGGCGCTTCAGCGCTTGCTCTTTCTGCGCCATCGTGTGCTTAGCCATGGCAAGTTCATCCGTCAGCTGTTCAATGTTGCGCTGCATCTGCGTGATGGCCGAAACGAAGCCATTCTTCGAGGAAACCCTATCGCCAAGTACCTCCCTCAAACTCGTCTCCAGGTCATACACACGATCTTTCCAGGTCTTGACCTCCGACTCTTTGATGTCAATTGCCTTTTGCAGCTTGCGCGCCTCTTCCCTCGCACGAGACGCTTCCTTGTTGAGATCATTGACCATGCGTGAAGTTTCCTTCTTCTCTTGGCTGCCAATAGCTTGGTGCTGGACTCGTTCCTCGTTCAGACGCTGGTTCAATTCGCTTCCCCGCTTCTGCTCGCTCTCCAGACTGGTCTGCACAGCCTTCAGCGATGACTCGAGCTCCGACATCCTGATAATGTATGTGTCCTGCTCTTCACGCAGGAAAACGACCTCACTTTGCCGCGATTCCAATTCAATTGACAACTTCTCATGCTTGTCGCCGGTCTCCTTGTGAGCCTTCTCCATGCTTTCTAGCTCGTTGTTGAGTTCCTCAATCTCGATTTCCAGCTCTTTGATGCGTCGAACTTTGTCCTGGTTGTCGGATTCAATCTTCTCCAATCCTGTCCGGATCATTCGAACCTCATTGTGCAGGTTGTCATTGTCCTCGACATGGTTATTGATTTCACGCTCCAATTGCGTTATGCGTTGTTGACGAGACTCGAGCTCCTCATCGAGGGTGTCGATGCGATCTTGTGCTTCCTGACGCAACTCTTCAAACGCATTCATCTGTTCATCATGCTTCTGCCAACCCTCCTCTTTCTCGGCCTGCAATGCCAAGATCTCCTGGTTTGACTGCTCATCAAGCTCATCGTAGTCGCGTTGAAGCTTGATCTTCTCATCCTCAATATCGACGAGTCTCTCCAGTTCTGTCGCCAGCACCTCGACTTGGCGTGTCAGTTCGCCATTCTCCATCTTGAGCAGGGAAAGGCTGTCTCGGAGCTCTCCGTTTCTGGTCTCCAGCACTTCTCGGTCAGACTCGCTCATTCCGATGCTCCTGTTCTGACTGCCGGCCTGCGAACCCTCGCGAGCATGAGAACGAGATGCAGAACGTTCAAATATGCTGTCACCAGTGGTAGATCGGCCGCCTTGCTGACGAATGCCCATCTTGAGGTCCTCAATCTCCTGGTACAGCTTCTCGCGTTCACGATTTCGGGAACGGAGCATTGATGTTTGCGCACCTACTTCGCGACGCAGTTCAGAGTTCTCCTGTCGAAGCTGATCAAGCTCAACCAGGGTGGACCCACTGACGCGGCCGTCGCTAGCGGTAGCAGAGCGATCGTACCCAGAGTGTCTGCCATTGTCTTCCGAGGTAGCTCTCAAGCTGATGACCTCCTCCCGCAACTTCCTGTTCTCGTCAATCGTCTGCTCCTTTCGCGCAGATTCAGCTTCAGCAAGGTCCTTCCAAAGATCAATCTCCTCCCTAAGTTCAATGTTGTCGCCTTTGGCGCGGCTGGCACTCATGCTATTGACCATGTCCGAGAGCTGTTGCTTCTCAATTTCCAAGCCTTTGGCACGGTTCTCACTGTCCTCCATGCGGTTGGTCAGTGTTTCGATGCTGACTTCATAAGTCGAAATGCGGTCGCGCATCCACACGAGTTCTTGCTCGTTGTCGCCCCTGTAGTCGTTGAGGTCATGTTCAGCACGCTCGGCGCGCTCAAAAGCAGCCAAGCGAGCGTCTCGTTCATTGAGCTGGAATTGCAGGTCGCGGTTCTGCTTGCTGAGAGCACGAATCTCTTTGCCGGCAGAGATCTTATATGTGCTGAGTTCAATGTTCTCGTTGATCATGCGCTTGACCTCCTCGTCGGTGACTTGTGCGAGACGCTTCTCGAGGTAATACATCTTCATCTTGAGCTTGAAATTCTCCTTTTGAAGCTTGTCGACGATATTTCCCTGTTCCTTGAGCGCGAGGGACTGAATTCTTGAATTGATGGGCGTGACAACAAGAGTTCCCGGTGACGCGTCGATGGCATTCTGGAAGCTCCGCGCGACAGTACCGGGCACCTCAACTTTGTCGACATGTTGATTGAGCACAGATTCTGTGGGACTTCTCAGCCCCGGGCTACGGTTCGTGGGTGTTTGAATCTGAGAGCTGTCAAGATCAATGGGCCTTGGTGTGTGTGTTCGGGAGGATTCTGGACTGTCTTGCAAGTTGAGGTTGGAAACACCACGTGCGGGCTTCGCATCGCTGTCGGTGATCCCAGAAGCGATACTAGCGAGAGAAATGGAACGGTTGAGATCCTGGGACGGACGACTGGACGTGCTACTGCTGAGCAGTGCTCCCCCACCGGTCTGAAGTGCGCAGTCGGCTCCAATGACATTATCACTGTCCGAAGCACGAGAAGAGTATGAAGATCTTGGTGACGCGAAGCGACTGTGTAGACGAGGTCGTCGAGGGCTTTTGTGTGTCTCGGGCATGGAACTGCTCTCGGACGGAAGAGAATCCGACACAGCCTGGGAGATATGGTGCACGATAGTGTTATTATTGGTCGTAGCCTCCGAAGCGCCGTCGCCATTCAATGGGGTAATGTCGTCGCCGGCCTCAGCATCCGTAAAGTCATTGTCGTGATCGTCCTCATCTTCCGCAGCTGTTTCGTAGCCACCAATGGTAGCCATGCTTGCCATATGGGTGATGGTCTTGCCCGTAGGCGGCGAAGAGAAAGGGGCGACATCAAGGTCAGCATCGATATCTAGGTCGTCATGTCAGTAAGGAGTGCACAACTGAGTTGAGCGAGAACAGTCGGACTCGGTGGATGTCAAGATTGAGCAGAGGAAGGCGTCTCGAGAGCACTTGAGACTTACCAGAGTCAAAGCTGCCAGGAACGTCCTGGGAAGTTGGAGAAGACGGCATAGTTAGTCCGGCAATGTGGTAGATGGTTGCCAATTGCACTGGGCTCAACGGTCCCTCTGTAACAGAGCTGACACTGAGACAGGACGCGGCGGGCGAGGATGGTGGAAATCGCGAATATGACGCCTGCCTTTCGGGAGTACCAACAGCCCGTAGCTAGCGGGCTGCGGCTTCTCTTGCGAGATGAAGACGCGCAAGGTGAAGCATGATGGCTGAGAGCGTTGCCGTGACTGCAGAGTGATGATTGCCAGAAGGGGCAAGGTGCGTGTTTGCGTTATGTAAGCAGACGGAGTTCAAGTTGTCTCGTATGATGAGCCTCTGTTGGTGCCAGAAGGAGGGCGGGAGCTTGGTCGTGCAACAGCGGCGCGGGAAGATATGGGGAGCAACCACGACTGCCAATCACAGAACAGGGAAGGTGCCAAGGCATGGGGCTCGACTGCCTGTTTTAATCGGAATCGCAGCAGAGACGCCTTCCATCGCGCCAAGCACTTATCCGGAGCACACCCCGTGCTTTGTATATGGGCAGTTCTTGCTGACATTAGGAGAGAGGATGACTGTGAATGAGCGGGCTTCGCGAACAGGTCGAAAGTGCTTGTTTCGAAGGTCTGATACAACTTTTGACCCAAGACAACGTCCCGACGGCGCAATATACCACCGATTCCATCACTACTCCGTATTCCTCCTTGTCATCTTTTCGATACGAGTTCATCGCCAGTAAATCGAAGGCCATACTGTTCTGATCTCACCTAGTGAAGCTATCATACTCCGTGTACTAGCTGTCATTTCAAAGTCAGACCGTGGCGGGGTCGAAACGCAGTGTTCCTTCGAGAACTGGATGGCCAGTCCGGCGATATGATCACGAAAGCTGATTAACCATCTCAGAACCATTGTACAGTATACACAATCTCCCGCGACAAACAGTCAAGCACAGACCGAACGAAAGAAATTCAGGTCATGGGGGCCGATAGCTGGGTAAAAACAGTGCCGAACCGACCTGTTGGGCCGAATTCACGGCGGAGTCAGCACCAACAGCTCTCCTGTGTGGCTCATTGACGATCAACAGCGGGCGATCCAGCGGCTTCAGGAAGCCGAAAGCCAACGCTCGGGCTGCTGACACCGTCCCGGACTGTCGGGATTTTCGCACATTCTCTTCTTCCACGTCCTTCACTTCCTGGACCTCATCAGCAGAGTCGCTTCCGGCGGCACCGAGGTCGTGTTGATCCAGTTCTTCACTCGAATTTCGTCATTTTTGACATGTATATCGAAGCGAGTGAAGAACATGTACGCAATGATCTTCAGCTCGTGCACAGCCAAAGCTCGCCCTGGACACGCCCATCTGCCCAATCCGAAAGCCAGGAAATCCTTGCTCCCTTGAACTGCCGGTTTCTGCTTCCTGTGCCATTGGAAACCATCAAAGGTCTTCCCTCTCGAGCCGTAGTTGTCGGCCTGTGTGTGTGCATCCGGTATGAACGGCATGCAGAAGGCGTCCTTCGGCAACACATACGGCCCGACTTTCACGGGCTTGGTGGTGTAGCGGATGGGCGCCCATGTGTCGCCCTTTGTCCGCAGCGTTTCGCGAATGAAGGAGTCGAGGTGAGTCAACTGATTTAAAGCTTTTGTATCTAAACGTCCATTCTCCGCGATTGCTACGCTCCACTCTTCACATAACCTGGGTAGGTACTCGGCTTGCTTCCTCGACAGGTTGAGGATCAGCCAGAACGCGGCGGTGGCTGTCTGATGAACTGAGGCAAAGATGATTCCAAGAGATAGCGTTGCACACCAGCAGAAAGCTCCAAAGGCAGCCAGACCCGACTTTTCACTGTAGTACTTGGCCATGCAGTAATCAAACACAGGAACGAACTCACGACCGCTCTTTGCTTGACCATTTTCATGGTGCCTGTGGCGATTCCTCCACAGTCGCGTAACAATGCCAAAGAAGAATCGAGGGACCAATACGAAGAAAACCATCGTGAAGGTCGTCATGAGCGACCACAGTGTCGGGGCCCATTCCCACCCGTCGACGTTCTCGTTCATCCCCGTCATTTGTGCCAACGCTATTGTGATGGCCGAAAAGTGATTTGCCATCTCGGGAGAAGAGTACTCAGGTCCAAGTATCATGACAACCATAGCGTGTACAATTGTGTTTTGCAAGATCTGAAAGCCATTCTCAACCTCCACGACCATCCTATCTGAACCGAGCTCGGAGGCCAACTTATCGAAGTGAGCTTGGAAGATGGGCATCATGCGGTCGACGATGCCGTTCAGGCGAGGCTGAACTCCAGCTTGAACAAGGCTGTCAATGTCGTTGACGTAGCTGGCGTTGAGCAACTCCATCAGACTGAGATGCAGCAGCTGAAATGCTGCTTTGTCAAAAGTGAAATTCTTGGAATCTGTGAGGACATCGTATGCATGCCTGTGATCAATGATGTACTCCTGGCGACCATGGCGAGGCACAACGACAACCGGCCCGTTCTCTTTCAGGACCTTCGAGTAGGCCTCATGCACCTCTGGAGAGTTGCGTATTTCTCGTGAGATTTCCACAATCGGTGGAGGCAGAGCGACTTCGACATACTCGGCTTCTGACACAACTTGAGTACTCGACATGGCCCTAAATCTATCAACAGCGCAATCAAGCTGAGGTTCTTTCCAATTGTAGTATGCACGCTAGAGACGAGAGAGGAGATGGATGAGAGAAGTACTTATCACTTACCGCCGAGGTAGTCAGAGACGACCCCCCCTGGACAGAAGCCGAATCGACGTTGCCATCAATCTGAGCCCCTCCCAGTTCATCCGGCCATGATACCGTATAGCGCAGCGATTGTGGCTGCTGGGCATTGTGGGATGCTCCTACCACGCTGGCAAGCAGGCGAGCTTTACGGCACTGCATTGCACCATCGGGCATCCCGACAGCTTGGCTACGTGGCTAGCTTGGAGGTCACAGTTGGGAATACTTTGAGACCATGCTCCCTGAGCCAATTCTAAGTGGACGGTGAGGGGAAGGTTAAGAAGTCCCAACTCAAGACGGGATTCGCGTGGCGGACCGGACGGTAGCGTGCGCACTGGCGTCACACGCCTGACGAACCACACGGCCGGTACGCTATCGAAATCCCTGGGTCGAAAATGTGGCCGCTCCAAACCTTTTCCACCAACAACCACCGCATGCTTCCCCATCTCTCAAGGCACACCTCATGCGCGCTTCTATCCATGTTGCCTCCAATAGCACCCTTCGGCTTTATGCCGGCTTTGCCCGCATCTGACACTGTAGGTCTGCCATGCCAGGTACGACCTGTTTTCCTGCACCCGGCCTCCCACAGTCTATACATCAGCATCGAGGATGACGGTCTAAGTGGCCTTAGCCACCACCAGATATACAATTCTCAGCCTGGTCGATGATGACTGAGCCTGCAATTTCAAGATCGGCCGGCAATCTGGTCAGCACCTGGTGGACAAAACACCCCTTGCCCTTTATCGCCGCCTCTATCGCTAGCTTTACCTTGTGGTGCCGGCCTCTGCTATCAGCCCGTCCCCCTCACTCCTGCTGGATGCGGTCTTCGGATCGGTCACTCGGCTAGTGTTGGGCTCAGCGGGCCTGAGTCGTCGTCATCACCTTACTGAAGTATTTACCCTGGTTGTCGTTGTTGGCTAGAGAAACGATCCCGCGACTTCGAATACTCGACCAATGCTGACACTCGACGTCTTGGAAATCAACGGTCTATTAAAAATGTTCAGGCTCGAGAGCACAAGCTGTGAGTCGCCTTATGAACAGTCTCGCCTCTCTCCAAAAGGTTTCCAACGCCACAGCTCAGAAACATCGTGAGTTCACAGCTAGATAGGCACAGGACATGTCGCCTGTCGAGACTCGGAGGCTCCGTGAGGGGGCCCGAACTCCCCTCGGCTCATCACGCGATGTTAAAGGCTTTGACTGGGAAATTCAAAATCAATCGGACCGCACTGGGCCTTTCGACGGTCGACCTACTGCCACCTTAAGCCGTGTCCGGCGTGTAGACCTGTCCGATACTATCGGTTCATCCGAGACACGAGATAACGCCGTGACAATGCCTTGCACAGTGGTCAATGACGCAGCGAAACCATTTTATGATTCATCGGCAGTTACAAGCTATACCAGTAAGAGCTTGTGAGGAGGCGAATTGCTTACCACGAGAATTGAACAGAGTAGCAGCAAAAGCACACTCAAGGGTCACGACGGCAAGTTGCAAGCATCTGAGACACACTTCACATTCGGAATGATGAGTGGGTGCGGCCTGAGCGCCATTGATGCAAGTGATCAAGGACAAGGGGCCCTCAGGGTGTATCGCAGCGCTCAGAAAGCAAATCGCAGTGGCAACTGTTGTAATAGCTGCGACAGAGATCCTAGCAGCACGCTTCAGTACTTCCTCGTTTCTTGACTGCGGGTAAGGGATGCGAGTGGCTCTTTCCCTGGCGGCATACGCAAACGTGAACGCGACGATGCTTCTGGCTTTCCATCCAGTTGTGCCACCAGTTTCTTGCGAGGACGCTTCGGCCGAGAAGAATGACCATCAGAAGTCGTGTTATTGTGACGGCGTCCCCCCCTCCTTCGGCGAAAATGCATCCTTGCCCAAACTCGTACAATGTCATTTTACATGCCTCTCATTTCTGCGCCTCTGTCACTTGTGGCAACGATTTGTAGTCCTTGCTGTATCTGCTCACCAGCGGCGGCGGGCTCCCCGTGTCCGGCACAGCTCGATAACTAGTTCCGGACTCATTGTTATACGTCCCCTCCTCTTGTCGATGCTAGCGTCGTGATAGCAACCCAGGCGTTCCATCACCCTGCGGCTGCTGTACCATCAATCCCGTCGACCACGCCCGATGGTCATCGATGTGCCCTTCGCAATAGTTGATATCTCTTCCCAGCTTATCTTGTCGCAGGAACAGCCAGCCGACGAGCAACGCCCAAGCTCGCCACACGCTACCTAGGAACACGAGATTCTGGGCTAGGACGAGGATGAAAATCTCGCTTCCATTCTTCCATTGCGGTTGCTGGCACGAATATTGCGTGTCGAGGACGCTGCGGTTGACCAATAAGTCCTTAAACTGGCTGGTGGTGGACGCAAAGTCTTGTTGCAATGGACCCGGCCTGGCGCTAGCAAAGCGCGTGTTGTTTAGCTCACCGAGTATTTGCGTGAATTTCTGTATGAAATGCGTCGTCAAGCCGGCGTCTCTGACGATGATCTGGCTTTGTTGCTCATCACCCAGGTCCGCCATGATAGTCGACCACAACGGTTTGGCCAAGCTGTCGGTCGGGATCCAGATATTTGGCTTCCGGTCGCTGTTCGCCAGCGACGCGATACTATCGGAATTGTTCGCAAAGTCCATATCCATGTCACCGTCGTTTTTCTGGTCGTAGAACATGCGGAAATCGATGTCGAAGTACTCTAAGTCCTTAATGTCGTTGACATTCAGATTTCGCCGGAAGTACACGATCCCGCTGCTAAGGGAACTCGTTGCATTCCTCCCTCCTTGGGTTACCATCCGTTCGGTTTCGTTTGTCATGCGTGCCCTGGTTTGCGCCCAGTACATGCTTAACATGGAGGCAGCCCAAAACAGCGACGGCGATTGCTGGCTATTCTCAACCACCAGCGATGAAAGTCCATTCGAGTTCGGATTTGTCGCCAAGTCTCGATTTGAGACCCGCCATGGTCCGTACGCGATGTCTTCAGAGATGTAATCGTACACCGTCATCAGGTTGAGTCGCACAGTCTGCGGGTCTCCGGCTAAGGTCGACGGAAAGATCGGGTCCTGTGCGATGGGAATGTCGCATTGGATGAATGCACGCGCTTGGGCCCCCCACTCCATCCACGCCCTTTCCTGTGGACTGCGCGTCCGTCCATTCAGACCGACGCTCAGCGCTGTCACTGTACAATTCTGAATGCGATCGTTCGAATACGTCAGCGCGGACTGTTCGTTCCACTTCTGGTTGTCAACTCGTTGCGTCACTGCATCGAGCCTGTAACTCAGCCCCTTTTTGTTCGTGTATATAGTTGACCCCCCGGGGATCTGCACAGGCGAAAACGTCGGCCGCGTTCTTGTTGTGAGGAATTTGGGAAGTGAAAGCTCCCAGGCGTCGACCAGGTCGGAGGGGTTCACCGTTGATACAGTCACGATCTGGAAGCCTTGAGTGATCAGGTTGATGAGGGTGAAGGCGGCCATGAAGACGATGGTCGCGATCACCACCGTTGGCGTGAACCATCGAAAAGGGTATGCTCGTGTGACATTGTAGAAGAAAAGAGATTAGTGGCGCTAGGCTTTAACCACGATGAATGATGGCTAGTGCAAGCACCGGCGCCGAAAGGACACTGTGAGTAGAAATAGCGAAATGCGGTTCCAAAGAAGGGAAGTTCGGGCAGAAGCAGCTTTGAAATAACGCAAATTCGAGATAGCAGCCTCGAATGCGGCAGCAGAAATGCAAGGTCAAGGAAAAACACAAAGGAGCACAATGAAACCCAAGAGAAGAGCTCAACGGCAAGATGATAAGACCGATCGTTACGGTAAGCAGCCGCCTACAAATCTTGCACCGTGGGACGAGTCGCGACCATCACGCCAGTTTCGTGCCCGACTATGCCCAGACCAGAAGGAGTCTGGGACGGGAGGCTTGAAGATTTGCTAGGATACTACGAGCTAAGGGATATCGTATCCAAAATGGCAGAGTCAGCGAGCCGGCAAAAGCCAGGTTTGGACTCTGTTGAAAGGTTTTACTCATGTTGCAGGCGGCTGACTGGGAGAGGTCGCTCATTGGGTGTAAGCGGCGGGCTTAACGGCCGAGGTTCGTGGATGAAACGCAGTAAGTCACAAGCGTGGTCGGCGTGGTGTTTTGCCCAGAGTCGTATCAGAGGGTAGCCTGGAAGACCATGAAACGGCCGATGGTCTGATGCCCCAGAAGATCCTGAAAGATAAGGACTTACCACTAAAGGCAAATGTAGTAAACCTCATTGTAGCACACGCGAGTGTCTATAGGTTTGGAAGCTTGACACACTGCAAGTTTGAAATGTGCTGACCTCACAGATTCAGACAGCTCAACAAAGCAAATGAGTTACCGGCATGGAACTTGTTTTCGGTGCTCAAGTCAGCAATGTGTGGGACCTACAAATACATTGCTTGGGATCGCTGTCATCGCGTTTTACGTGTTCGTCAGCACTGACCAGGAGATGGTCGCTCCGGTGTGAGAATTTGAGCGGCGCAATCACGACAGTCGAGCGGCATTGAAGAAACGGAGACAAAATACGAAACACTATTTGATGCGAGCATACAAGGCTTTCACGAGCGCGTCTACCGGTGACGCCGCGATTCAAGTATCAGGAAGAGCGAAGTTAGAAACATGTATTGCGTTCCGCGAAAGCTCGTAGAGACGTGGCAAACATCCTCCACATCTGCAATGCTCGCAATACCCTCTTGGGGTCCGTCTCGTTAAATCGATCCCCAACACCGTCTGGGAAACTCATTGCACGCATCCTATCGGAAGCCCATGAATACCGGTTCCAGACTTTCTCCGTGCGTGTATCGCTCCGATTCAGACAGACAGAACAGGTCTGGCCACTAGTGCTGAAGGCTAAACAGCTAATCGTCGATCGTGCGAGGTCCGAGGTGCGCGACATGTCTCTCGCAAAACTCATATTCGATCACCGTGGCTGAGTGCGATGATACGAAGCGTGCGAGAACGGTCGGACAAGCATATGACAGCGCTCGCCGCCACATCACCTGCGCGCTGCATTCACGCAGATGCACCGTCCTGGGTTTGCTACTTGTTTGTGTTATGGCGTGCGGTCTGGCCTGACCATGATGGGGACTCGATGTGTCTCAACAGCATGAGTGATGACAATATCTTCTCAGGTCCACCTCTTTACATGCTGGCTTTGTACAAGGCTGGCGAGCTATGCCAATTCACAAAGTGACCGCATCTTCATCGTCGTCAGATAAAGCCAGATTACCAAACGGCTGCGTGCCTCCGCTGGCGTGGACTTCGCTCCCTTCCGCGCATTGACTTAGTGGTGAATTTTGAAAGGATTCTCGCTGCGTAGCTCGGCCATCCGCTGCCTTGGCTGACTTCTCGCGGCTCGAACCCTGCTTTGCTTGCGACCTCCGCTTTGGCGTAGGTTGAGGAGTCCTGTCCCAGTCTTCTGTTTCATCCAAATCAAGGTCGATGGCGGGCAATTCTTGGTGACGGTGAAGTCGTCGTCCTGTCTTGACCAGAATCTTCCACAGCTCTTGTGCGGCGTAGTTACAGAGAATACCGTTCACCAGCATACAAATTTTGTCCCTGTTGTATTCCTGTGGGGTCCATAGATCGTCATATTGAAAGCACAAATCGCCTTTAGCATTTTCTGTCATTCGATGCACACGAACGCCGAGTTCCTTGGCATTGAACACAAGGGAAAACACTCGGACGGTAGTGAAGAACTCGGTTCGAAGTTTTACTTTGTTCATCCAGTGATACATATTCAACAATGCACGACTGGCTGTGACCAAGTTCTGCTTCTGGGCATCTTCGAGGAGGGCGTTGCTCTTCTTTACCTCCATAAAAAGGAAAGGCAAAAGCCGCTGAGTACCATCTGGATGCCCACATTTATAGAGCTCTCCCGGTGGATCCCAGTCCTCGACAGTTTCCTCAATTGCCTTGGTTCTGAAGGCGATAATGAGGTCCGGCTTGGGTTGACTAAAACGCTGCTGGTCGAGGAGCGGATCTGCATGAAATCGTTTGTGTCTCACAAAGTCCATTCCACGCGCAGGCTTAAGCCATTTTCCTTCACTGTTCCAGTCAAACAGATGTGAGACCCAGTATTGATGGAAGACATTGACCATGATTGTTCGCTGGAGTACGGCTTCATTGTCCGGTCCACACTTTGCATGCATGGCTTCGAAGTATTCGCGTAGAACAACGGGATAGCCGGTCTGAGACCTAGCTCTGTCAAGTGCGAGTGAAAGGTCGTTGGTAAGGTTGAAGAAATCAGTCACTGCAAACTTATCACTTTGAACGCTGCTCAGGAAAATCTTTGCAGCTTCTGTAGCATCGTCAATGTAGTCTTGCTTGGGCACAGGGACTACTTCCGGGACCAACGCACTAATCTCAGACAGCCTCTTATCATCGGTTCTGAACATGTCGATGCCACGACGCTTCAATTGCTGGGGCTGATATATGATCTTGTCGTTGTCATTTGTGGTCCCGCTCGGAGTTGGCATCGCAGAGCTGTAAAGCGACATGGTGTTTTCGCTGGCAGAGGTTATGTCCAGTGAAGTGCTGGGATAGATCACCTGATTCTGTTCTCCTCGTCTTGAAGATGCTGAGACCTCCTCCGCCCAGGCAGATAGAGTCTTCTGTCATGTCGTCAGGGATGGAAGCGACTTTGACTGGGCGTAACCGCAAGCCTTACCTGTGAACGTCGAGATCCTTCGCCGGACTGAAGGCAGGCGAGGTTCTCGGTTGTCACCTGATGGCCAAATACACCAAACACGCGACCTTGTTCTTTATTGCTCGTTGCCTTCTTGGTCCTTTTACCTTGGGCTGGAGTCTTGCCCTGTTGCTGCTTCTTCCAGAGTTTGTTTGGATCTGGAAGCCTTTCCACAAGCGCTTCTGAGCCAGTACGTCGTGTCCGTTGCCGAGGCTTCCTCAACAGACTCTCTGGGTCATCGAGCTTAGTCCTGAGATGTTCTGTGTCGGCAGAGTCGGATGGTTGGTGATTGAGACCGCGTATCTTCGAGCGCAGCAATGGTGGCATCTGTAAGTGCTGTTGCTCAGCATCTGGGGCGCCCTGAAACTCTTAACACAAAGACAAGGCTGTACTCACAGCGTCTGCTGAACCAATAAGGGTTCAGCGTACTTGGCCGGAGAAAAGCAATGCGTTGCGCAGAGGGATTAGTTGATGGAGTATGACCGCGACGGATCATTGGGCGACGGCCGCTCAGCTTCTATCGATTCCAGCGCACCATCACGCGACCCTTCATGCACGAACTAGTCCTCTCAGCCTAGAAACTAGACAAGGCTATGGTAGGAGCGATGCGGACGTTCGAAAGCACTCTGGGTTCCAAGAGATGGCTGGCAAAGGTATGCGCCAGCGGAATCAACCCGAAGTGGTAAACTGAACCAACATTCCAGGCAACTTGTAAAACACGCAAAGAATCTTCAACCTCAAAGCTCTTCTGGTTCGTCAAGGCTGGCAGCTCAGATACAGACATCAAAGAACTGTCCTCTTCATATGCCGGGCCGAGATCCGTAAGGAACTTAAACCGCGCACCGACGCGGAGAAGCCGCCAATGCGATCGGCAAAGCCTCTGTATAAAAATGGCTTATCCCTGCAGACTAACTTGGACCTCTCCGAGCTGATCGTTGACGCACAATCATTAGCTAAGGTTGCGCGCTTGGGCTGTAGGGGGGCGTATTCCCAGCTCTCAAGACAGCTGCTGACACGTTCCCATTTTGCGTTTCAGCCAAGTATACAAGACATGCAGCATGCAGTATAGTGTCCTAAACGCCTTCTCGATCCGCCAGGATCTCTACCAAGTGCAAACAGACAGACACAGAGGGGAGTCATAGGCATTACGTACAAAACAGGAAATAAAAGTGTGCGGCGAGCAGGGTCAAAAGAGGAGAGTCCAGAACAAGGCTCTGCCGCACGCACATGCAGCGATCGTGCGTTGGTCGCGGAAATACGAAGAGAAGCATAATACCGTCCTTTCGCATCTTTAGCGCCGCGCTCCACATGATGACCCGTTGGTCATCGTCTCAGTACTGGCGTGATCGGAAATCCGAAATCCGACCACTCATCGTATTGGACTGATTCGATCGCGCATGTTAGAACAGGCCAATAAACATGCGATTGTGCCGGAGGAAGTCTATCTTGCGTAGGAAGGAGCTCTACATGCTTCACAAAGGCTGCGATACCATGGCGAGAGATGGCGTGCTGACTGCTGACAAGGGAAATGGCCAGTAGTTGATGGTGGAAGGGAGATGAGGTAGTCCAAAGATGTCCATCCATGGCTGACGGTCGCCTGGCAGCCGCAGAACCCGCCATCCGAGGTGAGTAAATCTCAACGTCAAGTCTCTCTGCCGCGCCGAGCAGTGTTCGCAGCGACTTCTGAGACAATCAGCGACAGAAACGCACTTGCGACCCGTCATGCGCATACTGATTGGCCCAGCCGTTTTATGTGCGAATATGGGCATTTCTTGGGCCATGCATGCACCGAATAGCCAGCCTTGAATCTATCATAGCTCCATTCATCATAGAAAATGGTCCTCAGTCATCGATGGCGCTGACATTGATATCCCTCCCATGTGCGATACCTCACGCGTGCATCTGAGACAATCGCCATGCAATGTCAATCGCGACATGCATGTCGACATACATTCGACCATGGAGTTCTGCCCCCGTTGCCACAACCTTGACCTCCGCGACCCCTCCCTCCGCCTCGACGTCCCCCCAGAACGCGCCTCCGCTGGCCGCTACGTCTCCTGGGGCTTCGAAGACGCCAACTTCGACATCCTCGGCGAAGAGCTGCAGCCCGACAATCCCCGACTCCCCGACTGCCACTTTTGCGCCCTGCTCAGTGATCTCCTCTTCCAGCTCGATCCCGTTCTTGGCGTGCTCCGCAAATGGCGGAATGCTAAAGTGGAAGTTACACTCAAAAAGGGCAATAACGTGCACCTGCGTGTTGATACGCATAATTTGATGCTAGGGGAGAGGTTTTATGAGCTGTTTGCTCCGACTGGTAGGTGAATTTGGGACTGTGATTTGATGGATTGCACTGATTTGGAAAGGGAGGGAGTATCCTTTATTTGAGCAGGGGCCGGCTTCGCAAGATCTTGAGCCGTTTCCAGGTGGGACATCGTTGTGGAAGAAGCTCAATGACTGGCTGAAGAAATGCGAGAACGAGCATGAAGAGTGCCGCATGCAACGTGGAGTTTGGTTACCGACGCGGCTAATCAAAGTCGAAGGCAACAGACAGCACCTGATCAAGACAAAAGATGCAACATCAGCAAATGAGCCTCTGAAGTATGTGGCCCTGAGTCATTGTTGGGGCACCGAACAGCCTTTGAGAACGCTTCGAAACAGCCTTAAGCATCACTTGAAGAACATTCCTGGATATGAACTTCCACCTGTATTTCGGGATAGTCTCACCGTATGTCGTCAGCTGGGCTTATCCTACTTGTGGGTCGATTCGCTATGCATCGTTCAGGACGACCACGACGACTGGTCCCGAGAGTCTGTCTTAATGGGACAGGTATATGGACAAGCGTACCTGACAATCTCGGCGACGGCATGTCCAAACAGTTCTGTCCCCTTTCTTGGAACCGATGTTCCTCAATCTGATCTTCGCACATCTGCACAAAGTACCAAGGAGCAAATACCTCAAGATCTAAGAGCTCTGAAACTTCGTGCTATATCTGGCGATCCAGTGTTGAACAAAGTCCCTGTCTTTGACGACTTACTTTATAAGGGACCGATCATGAGCCGAGCTTGGGCGTTACAAGAGAGGCTCTTTTCCAACAGGATTGTCCACTTCACGGATCATCAGACAGAATGGAAATGCCAGAAGTCTGGTGGCTGCGAGACCGGTAGCGAACGATGGGTGGTCCCTCGCCTAGGTGTGCGCATGCTGATGGGAGGGCAGTGGGGCGCCTGGCACATACTGCTCCGAGAGTACTCAGGCCTCTCTCTGACCAGGTTCACGGACAAGCTGCCTGCGATTTCTGGTCTTGCAGCATATTTTCGGCCATATCTCGACTCGGCATACCTGGCAGGTCTCTGGAGTGCCCGACTGCCGGAAGAACTCGCCTGGTATTCCATGTCCACGGCGAATGTCATATATGACCTTTCACACGAAGCTGCATCAGATTTGTCCCACAACCGACCACCCTCCTGGTCTTGGGCCTCTGTGAATCGAAAAGTGTGTCCACATATTGTGTCCAAATCCGGCGACCCACACGAATCTCGGATCGAGATCATGTCAACAAAGTGCATTGCTGCGACCGCGAGCCCCTTTGGAGAAGTGGAATCAGGCGCTTACCTGTCGATCAAATGCCAGATCTGCCCTGCGGAGATTGAGCGGAGACTGTGCCTTGGCTCCACGCTGCAGCGCTTGATGTACGGAGTATCTCCGCCTGCTTCTTGTCTACCGAAAGAGGTTTCTGATTATGTCCTGAACGGCCACGAATATAGTGTGAGATTGCCGCAGAGCGGTATGTCCTTCCCGGTATTTCCAGACTGTTTCCTGGCTAGTACATTTCTCGAGTCTGACCGGAGTCTTCCTTGGGCGGGAAGAGCGAGTCGAAAGAATGCAAGAAGGCCGGCAGACCGCTGGTCCGCCAAGACCGTGATTATGCCGTTGCTGGCTGAGCCAGATTGTCCACCGAAATGCCTCTTGCTCGGGAAGCAAGCTGGATTCGACAGAGCAACGTATCAGCGGATTGGGTACCTGGACAAATTAACCGACGAGGTATGGAGCGAAGTCAGCAAAGGGCTCAGCGCAACCAAGATTATTTTGAAATAACGTGTCAGTCACGGGCGTGCTCGCTGGAAGGACGAAATTATCCTGACCACGCCCGACAGCCATGAGAGCCATCTGAAGCGCAAAGGACAGCAGGCATCTGAAAGCATAGTCGTAGGAATTCTCACCATCACCATCACCTTTCATCAATCACAATATTGTGTTGCATGTTTTTGGCTCAAAGATGTGCATGGCCGCCAAACGCGGAGCTTCCAAACCTATTTCATTCAACCATTGCAGGGCCTCAAAGGACCTCTGCTGTCGTCTATATCGTCTAGCGTGCCGCTGATGTACGCTCAAGCAAAAAGCGGCTCATAGGCCGACTGTTCATCGATCCTGCCCGTCCAACTCAAGCAATCAAACAAGCTACCAGCTCGATGACATCCTCATGTTGGCACAAATCTATGCCGTATGTACCCAAATGGCTCACTTTCGACGCCTCTGTCCGAACAAGGAAAGTCGTTGTTGATGTTGTACAAACAAGCCGTTCATTTCTTCGGCTGGCGGTCAGGCAGAGGCAGGCCCGTCTTGGGCGAGATCTTGAGAATGCGGCACACTTTGTTTAGTAGCTGCTGGTTCTTGACACCCTTCCCGCTCTCCAACTCTTGAATGTCTGATGCCTTGACGTTGACCTTCTGTGCAAGCTGAGCTTGGGTCAGCTTGAAGCCCTCCTCCGCACGCCTGTTCTTGATGGCGTTTGCGACCGTGGCGTCGGTCTTGGGAGGAGCCACAACGTCGTCGGAGCGGTCGACCTTGGTCATTCGAGCACCCTCAATGCCCTTGTCTGTCTGTGGGTGACATGTTAGCGCCGCCGGTCATCAAGAGTGTTGAGCCTGGGTAACCACAAGCTGGGGGGGGGCACTAACGGCATTGGCAGAGCTGAATTTCTTCTCGGTTCCGATGATGGCGCCAGATCGCTGGGCAGCATTGAGGGCAGACTTGCCCTTGACGACGGTCTCGCGATCGACAGCAGCACCGCTTCCACGGGTCTTGGAACCGATCTTGGTGACGGAGTCCCACTCTTCAGACATCTTGGGCGGTGTGTGGTAGGAAATGTGGTTCGTGAAATGAGGCTGAATAGGGACTGATCGATGAGTGTGGGTGTTTTCTTGCAATAGTAGCTGAGTAGCTGGCGTTGGTTGTCGAGAGGTACGCAGGTGAAGCAGGTCTTGTGCAGGGAGTTTGGAATAAGTAGGTTGGCGGGACATGGGGCAGAGACGAATCAGCCTCGCCCAGTGTGACGCATCGGAGGCGGCGGCAATGCTGTGAGGCGATCTCCGCGTGATGACTCAGCGTGTGCTCTCTTCGATCGGTTTCTAAGTAGGCACTTGCACACCACTCACACGACACTCTTCTCTTCAACAGACTGCGGCCACGATTTGACACCGTTATGAACAGTCACACAGCGTTGAAGGATGAGTGGTCGTCAATAGTCACGGACATTCTACCATAGCCGTGCTCAGCAAAGCAGAGCATTTGTGACTCCCCAGATTTTAAACCATTGCTCACCCATGGTGCGATATTTACAAAGCTGAAGCGGTTTGGCCTCATGAGACCGAGACAACCAGCCTTGCTTCAAAATTCCGACAAAAATGTTGCAACTGCTCGGATTTATTCACAATTGTTTCCGTGTCTGACAACCTAAAACTGTATATCTTTCACAATATCTCGTCGGTTGATAAAATCGCACCGCTCCCTTAATTTCTGCTCCTTCAGTACCTTCCCATCCTCACCAGCAAGGCCTTCATTGGGTCCGCCAATAACATACACATCAACTTCGTCCTTATCAGACTTATGATTCCCGTGTGCTGGCAGCCACCCCTGCAACGTGTTTAATCCCTTCACCGACGGCCTTCCAAAGGCCGTAAACGTCGACCAAGACCTGCTCTCTCGCTTCAGCAGTGCATAGTCCGTCGCATTGGGCTCATATGGGAACCCATAAATGTCGTAGTGACTCAAGTTGCCAAAGACGTAGGCAAATTCAGATGTATGCACCACACCCAATCCGGGGAAGCCATTGTACACGAGCTCGGGTGTCAGGAACGTCTGATTCTGATCGTAGAAGAAGACGTCGTTGCCAGCTTTTGCGAGCGCGGCACCGTACAGATACGGCTCACAAACCATGAGGACGTCGCGGATGATGCGACCAGAGCGGTAGAACTCAGAGGACAAATTGGCGGATGGGTTTGGCGGGAATTCAGTCACTGGATAGAGCGATAAGAGCTCTTTGACGTGGGACGTCGACATGCCTGGAAGGTACGAGGAGAAAAAGGTGAAGGTGTCGTTTGCGGTCTTGATCGTGAAGTCGACGAAAGGGTTCGTATCGTCCTCGCACCAGCCCATGATGGTGGCGATGTTATTGAAGCGACCGGTGGCGATGAGCTCGGAGGGAGCGGCTGGTAGGAAGTCGCCGTCGACGGTGGGAAGCCACGTGTCTCCAATGTTCGACCCGGCGTCCGAGCCGTGCGTGCTTGTCTGTACATCGAGGAGCTGTTGCATGCTGAGCGTCCGCAGACACGCAATTGTGGCCTCGGAGTTGTGATCGGTGGAATTGCACTTGGTTGCCGCAACAAGGGTGCTCATGGCTATATCGGTGAAGTTTCCTGTGATACCTGGCTCGAGTGCTTGACTCTCGCAGATAGCTTGCTGAAAGGGTGCAGGCTTCTTGCCGCCGTAGGCCATAATCTGCATACCCACTGCAAGGCCACCTGAACTCTGACCATAGATAGTGACCTTGCCCGGGTCCCCACCGAAGGCGCCGATGTTCTGGCGAACCCATTCCGATGCCAGGCGTTGATCTTTGAGTCCTGCATTGAGCGATCCTTCTGCACCGAGTGCGTCAGACTTGGCGAAGCCATAGACACCGAGACGGTAGTTGATGTTCACTGCCATCACCGGGTGGCCGTTCGCAATTGATTCGAGGATGAGACCGCCTGGCTGGAAAGTGATTTCATCTTTCGAGGACTCGATGAAACTGCCACCGTGAATATGCACGAGAACAGGCAGTTTGTCTCCTGTCTTGGTTCCATTTGGCCGGTATACGTTCAGATGGAGGCAGTCTTCCGAGATATCGGTGATGGTGCTCAAGTACAGCGGCAGATCACCGGGGCCACCGAGACTCTGAGGACATGCTGGTCCGGCTGCGATGGCAGCAATGGTACTGCCGTTTTTCGGAACGAAGGGACGAGGTGGTTTGAATCGATTCACACCGCTTGTGTCTTGAGCATAAGGGATGCTAAGAAATGCTTCGACCTCACTCTGGTAGATTCCTTGGTATTTGACGTCGTGGTTTATTACCAGTGGGGCCGCAGAGGCCAGGCCCAGCGCCAGAATACACGGTGCAAACAGTCTCATTCCGGCGGGCGCTTCTGACTATACTGTGAGTCTTGAGATTTAAGGTTGTTGGGATGAGATGACGACGCTGACAGGCGCTCCAGCAAGCATCGGCAGCTAGCCGAAGCTTCGAATGTGTAAGCATTTTTGTAGGCATGTACGTGTACATGCTATCCTGATGGATGGCTACAACAGCGCGATCCTCGAGGATTTGCATTTTGCAAGACAGAGAGCCGGCAAGCTTGATAAAGGCTGACAAAAGTGTTCAGATTGCGGCGATACCAAAATCTTGGTTGTGTTCAGCCGGCCGGCCGTACAGAAGGCCGTCAGTGCCACAACAGATCCATAGTGCCTGCTAGTCATGGATGAACGCTCATTTTGGGCCGGTTGCAGTGATTCATCAAGGTGCACCCCTACCAATCGCGCAACTCCTAGGTCGAGAGAAAGATTCTGTAAAATTGATTTTTGCACAGAATTCGAAGCATTTTGACGGCTGTCCGCATCGTACTTCTCGCCATAAAGTTTTCTTCGCTATATCCCCACCAAGCCAAACTATGTGATCTAAGTATGATGAGATGTCAAAGGTTCGTTAAAGACAGCGATCCTATTTTGCCTATTTTCTACGGCTGTTTGGACAATCGCGTGCACGTGGATTGTCGTCATGTTCCTCGATCAGTCAAGACTATGAGAGACATTCATTCACAAACGGCGCAGAGCTGTCTGAGGCCACGATCAAGATCAGTCGTGCTTCCGTGCATGAGACAATAGCCATTTGTGACAGAGGCATCCACGACATTGGGGTTGGTGAAGCTCAGACGTGCACGAACCTGCAGATTGTTACCACGTGAAATGCAGCTCAAGTGCCGGATATCGGTCAAGATTCAGGGTCCAAAGGAATGTTCGTTTAGCTGGCAAGGGCATCAGCATCGGGCGAGAGCATGGCGAAAAGCGTGGCTATCGAAGCGTCGAAAGAAGCGTGAGCTGGACATGCTTATTGCACGCTGACGGGTCGAGAAACAAAAGAAAGCACGGCAATTGGGCGCCCAACGCACAGGCCAGCGAAGTGGCCGTTGGAGCGAGTCGCGGTTGCCGTGCGAAGACGCCGAAGTACTTACGTACCTAAGGTAAGGTAGTGGACTGGGTGTTGTGGAAGGTGTGCCCCTCGCCTGCTGTTCTCGTCGCATCGCGCCCGGTCGCATCCAAGTCGCTGTCGCTGTCTCGCTCGCTCTACAGAGTATCCACCACACCACTCTGGCCTGCTCCTCCTCTGCCGACAACCTCTTCTCCACATCCTTCACATTCTCCTCGACATCAAGCCTGCTTCTCAACTCCCGTGAACATCAACATCAACACCGTCCAGACCCTATATCAACGCGCGTAACGTAATCTCCCCAGCCGATAAGGTCATCTACCGTCACAGCCGAGCATCCGCTACCTCGTCACCCGCGATCACAAGACACACCTCGTTTCCCACTTTGGCCAGCTCGCCAGGTCCCAGTCGCCCCATCATTTCGTTTCAGGGATTCATCAACGTTCACCTGACGGTCTCTCAACACCATGATGTGATCATGTGCGCAACGAGCCACGCCCCTGCCACCGGATAAGCCTCCATCACCATGGACTTCACGGTATGTCATCACGTTGATGAGACTCTTCAAACGCCTTGCCTCGCCCTATCAACGGCTTGCCCTGGCATAAGCGGACCATTTGCGCCTCCTCTTGCGGTTCCTCCCGCTCGTGAACATGTAGAACCTGCTTTAAGGGTGACTTTGTCATCGTTTCTTGCAGAACAATAGCGTCGGCCATGTTTCAAGCCTCCTCAGGTCTTCAACCGTCACGTCCTGCCCTGCTTTGCCGACCCTCAGGCCCACACTGTTCGCGTGACTACCTTCGGACACCTTGCTGACTGGTCTCCTAGCTTTCCCTCGCTCATTTCTGTGAACTGCATGGCCCAACCTCGGTGCTGTGTACCCAGGCTCTTCCCTCGTCTTGCACAGTGTGCCGACCCTACCAGCGCTCTTCCTCGTCGTCGAAAGAGTCCTCGCCTGAGCGATCATCATACTTCCCCCTGCAGTCCCAGCTATGGCGCAACCGCAAGTATGCCGCCAAGGACATGGAACGCTGCCAGAGCTGTCGCATGACCATACCCGACGAGACCTTCTATGATCCTACACCTTCAGTCGACAAGAACCGACCCCCGATCCGTACCAAGGAAGTTGTCCACATATGTGGCGACTCGGATTCTGAAGGGGACGATTCTTCAGATGATGGTAACCCATTTCCCTCTCCATCACCATCGCCCAACTTCTTCGGAAGTCACCCGAGTCCATGCCTCAGTTCCACCTCATGTCACACCCATTCCTTGGAGTTCGTGACGGCTCCTTCGCCTGCAGAAGTTGAGATGTTTGGTCGGCTTCGGAATGCCGTCATCCGTGCCTTTACGGGTGAAGAGCTTCCTCGAGGTCAGAAAGCCGGGCCATTCTGGTTTGGCAATTCCGACAACGGATACACTGTTGGATATAAATTCGAGCTAGCCGACAGCTTTGCTCGAGGCACCCGACGGACGTACGCCTTGATCGCTCTAGCAGGCCAAGATATTCAGCGAGCCCTTGCCGCTGCAACCGTGATATGGGCTCTCTTCGAACAGATTGCTCTCAACATAATCCAATCTGCGCAAGAGGTCACTGCCAGAACCCACCCGGCAGAAGAGAGTAGTTACCCGGAAGAGGAACTCGAAGAGCTCATGCGACGTCCAGGAGTTAGCAGCTTCCTGACTGGCCGCGGTGCTCTGGGTGGGCTTGGCCGCATGATGCACGACCGACGAGCTGGCGTTGACCAGAAGCCAACGAGCATTGCTGACCTCGTCGAGAACGAGAGGTTTTTCTGCGAGCTGCACATGGTCTTTGTTGGCATCCTTCAAGAACTCGGTCGAAGCTTTGGCGGCCTCCAAGTTCGTGCCCCAGAAGATGGCGAAGTCGTTGATGGCCAAGGTACGACCGTCTTGGTGCCTTCAAACGGCAAAGCGAGCAGTTCAAGCGCGAAGGACGGCGATTGGAATCGACAGGCTTACCCACCTACGCCTACCAGCATGAACAGCACGTCGGCCATTTTGACAGAGTCAGGTGTCCTGCCGAGTACAACGCAGGTTGTGGCGTAACTGCTCGGTTTCAACATTTTCGGTATCATACAATTGGTGTTCAAGGGCTTTGGGAGAGATGTTTCAATTCATCGGCGCTGATGTATTAGTTCATGCGAGCTGCAGCCGCATTTTGATAGACAGTCCCACTTTGGCAGGCTGATGATACCCACGAATGATGCATTCCATGATCAGCCGATCATCGCCACCGAGCGAGTCTTTGGTTCGAAATGCGTGTGCCACATGTGACGATTCGAAGATGAACAGATCTTCAAATGCGGTGTTGGGCAGAAACTTGCGCCGGATCACGTGATTGGCGGTCTCACTTGACGAGCCACCGGAGCCCTAGGAAAATCCGCCCGCAAAAGGCGCCTCCGATGGCCGACCTGCAAGAGCATCTACCACCTCAACGCGATCCGTCAACACCCCAGCCTGCTCATAACTGCCCATCATGAGCGGTACAATCGCCTTTGACAAGGCGCCCGATCGGCCGGAGCACATCGACCAGATCCTCAACGGCCTGGATCGCTATAACCCAGAGACGACAGGAACTTTCCAGGACTATGTGCAGCAGCAATGTGAGGACAGAACATACGACTGCTACGCCAACCTGGCTCTCTTGAAGCTGTAAGTACTACAACTGCAATTGCGGCGTGCAGTATAAGAGAAGGGAACAATATGATGCATCAACATTTCCACGTTTCCTATTACCTGAACGGCTCGGGCATGAATCACCCACCGTCTTGAAGTGGCAAACATTAGCTCTATCTGAATGTTGCGTCCTTCTCTGCAGCGCTCGCGACCAAGTCTGGAACGACTGTTGCGTGAAGATGTTCTGACACGCGTTTCTGCAGCTACCAGTTCAACCCCCACCTCACCCGCGAAGAGACCATCACCAATATTCTCGTCAAAGCCCTTACCGTCTTCCCCTCCGCCGACTTCAGCCTCTGCCTTCACCTCCTCCCTCCACATATCCTCCACCCGGCAGGCACCGCCACAGCCATGCCCGCCGCCGGTGATGCACCCCTGTCCGAAGCTGTTCAGAAACTCGCCACACTAAACCAGCTGCTTTCGAGCGCCGACTATGCCGCTTTCTGGCGCACACTCGACTCGGATGATTTGTACGCCGACCTCGTTGCTGATGTGGCTGGGTTTGAAGAGCTGACCCGGGTGCGCATCGCGGTTACGGTGGGTCAGTGCTGCAGGGAGGTCGAGCGCAAGACGATGGAAGAGTGGTTGAGGTTAAAGGGCGAGCCGTTTGAGAGGTTCTTGAGGGAGATTTGTGGTTGGAGTCTGAGGCCCAGTGGCTCGGATGTTAAAGGTGGTGAGGTTGTGGTTATACCCGTGAACAAGGAGAATGAGGCCAAGAGCAGTGTTGTGAGGGAGAACGTGCAGTTTGATCAGTTTGCAAGGGTGGTACGAAGAGCTTACGAGCAGCCGGCTTGATTTAGCGAGGTTCGAAGTTGATGACGAATATTGGGTCTGGCTTGACGGCTACGCATAAGTTTCACGCGATCACGAAACGCTGGCAAGAGCGCGAGACGGCGGCTGCTGGACTCTGTACTTTGGCAGAGAGCGGCATCGGTTGCATGAAATCGTCCAGCGTATAGCCGCTTCGGCTGCGGACTCGTGGGAAGCTTTGACACCGCACGAATTCGATTCAAAAGACAGGCAGGAGGAATTGACCGTACACGAGGCGAAGTGCAACACCATGTCAGAAGTTGAGGGAAATTTCACGTCGATATGCAAAGCATGAAGTTGTATTCAAGAATCAAAAATTCCAGCCACCGCCTGAAATTATCAATTCTTGTGGCGAGAATGGCGCACACCGCACAAGTCGCTCTTATTGCATCTTCGTACGGACATCCTTAATATGGAGTTTGGATTGAGCAATAGGAGCAATGCTTCCAAAACGGAGCACGGTCTCCGCTCTTATCTCTTCAGAAACTTCCTCCTAGACGAGGCGTAGTATTGACGTAGCACCATCGACCTCACCGTCGGAAGTAAACTCAGCTGCAAGGTTGTGGTTCTGACAATTCCTGTGAAGGTGTTCATCTCGTTCTGCGGCTAACAGGACGCCGTCTCGCGCCCACCACTCGCCTTTAGCAACGTGGCCCACCTCACCTTCAAGTTCTGTTCTACACCAACAAAGGCAACTGTTCGCGCTCCTGGAGCAACCCTGACGAAATACCGTACGTCCGTCAAGCCTGAAGTTCCATCGGACCAGCTCGCGCCTTGCTTGGCGATGCCTCCCACGATCCGACGACCAAACTGAGCTCAAACTGAGGAGAGCAGCCTGGAGATTGCATGGAGAATCCGACTGCGAATGCTTGGTAGGCACTGTCCGAGTGGAGACCATCTCTCAAGAACGTAGGACTTGACATTGTCGACACGAGTCTGGAAATAGAGCCTCAACATGGTCATCGATGGGCAAATTCTGCGCAAGATTTCAAACTGTGCAAAGTCGAATGAAATTCGCTGTTACCACCAGAGCTCCATCCTCGAGTCCCACAAAAGCAGGGACAAACGATCTTGACAAGTCGATGAAGCACAGAGGCTCAGCAGATCGGCCATTGTGCGGCCACACTCTGATGGCCGTCTTTGGGTCGTTCCATTGGCCAGCCAATCAGATGATTGTTCTGGATAGCCATGCGTCTCCACCGTCGCGTTCCTGTGCGCGGGGAGCCCTGGCAATTCCGAGTGCACCCCACGCGGTGGAGAGCAGGGATACGAATCGAGCGTGTCCCGAAATCGCAGGTCGAAAGAGCCAGGAATGCATGACCCTAACTTTGTGCTCGAGGCGAGCCGCGGTCAGCCGAAAGGGCAGAGGACGGATCATGGGAGTAGTCGGAGGCGGCCATGATGAAGTGGTGGCTTTTCCCCCAACTGTGCCAAACACCATACATAACGGTGGCTGCCACATTATCATCGCTCGATACCATCGAGTAAACACCTGGCCGATGGCCAATTGGCATTGTGCGTCATGGAGTCTGCCCGCGTAGATGAATCTTTCCTTGCGAGTCCGGGCCTTTGGGTGTCGTGCGGTTGGTGGTACCGACGCTGCCAGTTCCTTTCCGACTTTCTCCTGAGATTTTCTGGTTCTGCCTTTGACGTTCTTGCTTACTCGATACAACAAAAATTGATCCGGAGCAGGAGAGTTGGCGGGGAGCAGGGTAATCAGGGGAAAGACTGTTGCCCGCCTGCCTCTTATTTCCGCAAAGGTCTGCCAACTTATCTTCTCTTATCGGTCTTTTTGTGCGGCGTCTTTTTCACCCGGCGTTCACCGTTTACTTATCAGTGATCCTATCTATCACCTGAACCAAACTTCCGAACACGGGTCCAACCTTTCAGCCTTATCGCTCTGACTATTTCCTTATCGTTACCGTTACCGCAGCTAGTCTTCGTGATCGATTTTGCGCTCACGTTGATAACGTTTATCTCTTCTTTGAAGCCTGTTTCTGCTTTTACTTACCCCAGATTCGATCGATCTCGCCCTCTCGCCCCAGCAACTTGACGAAAATCCGGGGAAGCTTACCACACCGACCAGCAGAGAAACCAGCCTATCAGTTCGTTGCCTGGATAGCCGCGTTCATCATGCCGTCGATGCCATTTACGCCGATGGGTTCTTCTGACAGCTCGTACCTTGGTAGCTCGGTCCGTCGGTCTTCGGTGGCAACTTCCGTCCATGAGACGAGCATTGTTCTGGCATCCTCGCGATGCGTGATACGTGGCCGCATTACACCGGGAACCATTGTCATCTCGTCGGAAACCGGCAAGATCACAGATGTGTTCACGACTCTCATGCCAGAGACCAGCTTCCCGGATGCGGCTTCGTACGAGGACCATTCTCCCCGCATTATCATGCCCGGCCTGGTTGACGCGCACATACATGCGAACGAGCCTGGGCGGACTGAATGGGAAGGGTTCCGTACGGCAACTCAGGCAGCTGCATTCGGTGGCGTCACCACCGTTGTCGATATGCCGTTGAACGCCATCCCACCGACCACGACGCTGGCCAATCTGCAGACTAAGATCGCCGCCGCTGAAGGCAAATGCTGGGTGGACGTCGGCTTCTACGGCGGCATCATCCCCGGTAATGCAGCGGACTTGAAGCCGCTCGTCGCCGCCGGTGTCCGTGGTTTCAAGGGCTTTCTCATCGACTCAGGCGTCCCCGAGTTCCCGGCCGTGTCGTCCACGGACATCAGACGCGCGATGGCGGAGCTGGCAGATGAGCCTACCACGCTCATGTTCCATGCTGAGATGATTCCACCCATCACCGCCTCTGTCGGCGACGACGTACAAACGTCACAGCCTCCCCTGGCGCCTTCGGGTGCTCTGCACGAGTACGCCACGTTCCTAGCTTCCCGACCTCCATCCTTCGAGACGTATGCGATCGAGCAGATCTTATCGCTTGCTCACCTGGCGCCCAACCTACCACTTCACATCGTCCACCTGTCGGCTTTAGAAGCGATCCCGCTCCTCCGCGAAGCACGCAAGAACGGCGTCAAGATCACGGCGGAAACCTGCTTCCACTACCTTAGCTTGACGGCGGAGAAGATCGCCAACGGCGATGCACGACACAAATGCTGTCCCCCGATCCGTGGCCAACGGAACCAAGATGCGCTTTGGGAAGAACTCACCCGGCCGGAGGACTCTGTAATCGCAACTGTCGTGTCTGACCACTCGCCTTGTACGCCGGAACTGAAGTTGCTGCCGCACTCGATACCTGGTAGTATCGAGCCCGCTTTGGGACCAGGGATGAAAGACACAAACCAGGGGGATTTCTTCAAAGCATGGGGCGGCATCTCCAGTGTCGGCCTCGGCCTGCCCGTCTTATGGACCGAAGCTGCTCATCGCCGTATTTCCGTCCCTGATGTTGTACGATGGTGCTGCGAGAATACGGCGAAGCAGATTGGGATGGAGGGCAGGAAGGGTAGCTTGAGAGTTGGTATGGATGCGGATGTCATTGTGTTTGATGATGAGCAGGAATGGGTTGTGAGTCGGGATACGCTTTTGTTTAAGAATAAGTGTAGTGCGTATGAAGGGAAGAGGTTGAGGGGACGGGTTATGGGGACTTGGCTGAGGGGAAGGTTGGTTTATGAGAGCGGGAAGGGATTTGTGGAGGGCGGTCCTAGTGGGGAGCTTTTGCTGGAGCCGAGAAGAAAGTAAAATATGGGCTCTGGCAGCGACAAAAGCTGTAGGAGATTTCAGTTTTGGGCTTTGACAGCAATTGGCACGGAGGGCGAAAAGCAATGACTTGGAACTTGGACCGAAGACCGTGGCATGTTATCAGCGTCAAGCATGGCGTTCACGCGAGGCTAGACTCGCTTCAGAATGTTTACATCAGTTGAACCTCAACACAGCATGCTTGTAGATCTTAAAACGCTTGTGCCTTCGCGCGTAGCTAGGGAGCTTTCATCGCGCTGACGTGCATGTACAGCAACCTTCTTCACACAAAACTCTACTCACCTTGGCCGCACAACTTCCTCTCAAGTCACAGACTCCAGATCTGGATCGAATGTATATGATGGCAGCCCCAAAATCTGACCGACGTTCTACCATAACAGCCACTCTGTGATCACTCAATCCTCACATTTGACTCTTATTGAACGGAAAGAGGCCACCGAGCCACTCGTATACCTTCAACGCTGTACATGAACAAAGCCAGCCTCCGCAGCATTCTTCCTTTGTTACATCTACATCCACCTAGCGCCAATTCGAGCTGACGCTCCATACCGTCTTCGAAAGCTCGACCGAACATTTGCTCCCATTGCACCACCTTCCCACAGACTTCAGAATGCCTCCCAAGGTAGCTCTCAAAGTTGCACCGAAGCGCGAGGCAAAGGATGACTCGAAGGCTCTGTCCCAAGCTGCTGTGAAAGCTCTGAGCAGCGACAGCAAGTCGGATAAGATACTTCCAAAAATCCCCAGCATATCGGAGAAAGAGACTGGTGCGGTAGTTGTCAAGCTAGAAAATAACGGAGATCAAGGACCTGTAAAGACCTGCCAGACAGCGCCTCGAGCTGATGTGGGCAAGGGTCAAAAGCGAAAGCTGGAGGCGAACAATGAATCGGTGGTCAAGCTCGAGAAGGCCCTGACGGCCGAATCTGACAATTCAAAAACACCGCATGGTAAAGCCGAGTCAAAATGCAGCTTCTGCTTCTGGGTCGGGCTGGAAGTGAAGAAGAGGAGAAAGCTCTCATCCGGGGGCCATGCGGACCAAAGTGCGAGCTTGATCTCCTGCGCGACTTGCTCGGAGGCGGGCATTTCGTTGCAGATATCAGACATGAATTTCATCGACGACGGCCTGGTGTGTAGTGGTAAACCGTTACAAGAACGTGTCTCTGACGATTTCTAGGTGAAGGCCAAAGACAGCCATCTTGCGATCGCAGTCTTTCCGCGTTCGGCCCATACCGCCTTGCAACAAGCCGTCGACGGCGCGTTCGCAAGCGTCAAGAGCTCAGAAGCCGCCATATCTCAGATCGAATACGACATTCGCATCACTAAGGAGAAGATCATCACCAGAGAAGCTTCGGTGGCGAGATTGCGACCTTGCCTGGCTGAGTTCGACGCCAAGTCCAAGAGCGATCAGGAAGTTCGGAAGCGAATCCAGCAGTGCCTAGACGAGATAAACACACTAAGAGCGCAGATTGGAGAGAAGACTGCTTCGCTGGAACACTCGGTCAATCTGGTGCTGATTAAGGAACGGGAGAAGCTGGCTCTTCTGGAGACGGTGCTCAAGGGGATTTTGTGAGGTCGGTGGATTACTTTCTGATGTCGCGGTGACTCATTGAAGTATCTGGTGGGTCAATCAGTGAGGTATCTCGCCAAGCTGTCCAGAAGGTCGAGACGGGGGCGGGTGCAGTCATCTAAGTACGGGCATGTTGTTTGACAGACAAGTTATGAAGGACGGGACGTTAGATGTACGACATGAGGGAAGGATAACATCAGTGAGCTAATCTATGGAGGTCATTGAGGATCGGCCCTGAGCATGTTTGCTGGGCAGAGTTTGCGGCAGGTTTAGGAAAAGACAGATTACCTAGATACTCGGGAACCAAATCTCAACTGCAAGCAACGCCGCTCGGACGCTCGTCTGTCCATGTTTTCTGGATACATCGCATAAGCCTTGCGAGCCCTCGGTAAGCTCTTAATCTATATACGTGTTAGACAACTTCCCCGGATACTTGTGGTAATACTTGTCGTAATCTTTGTGTGAATACTTCTCAAATACTTGCCACTGTCCATACCATCTCCAGCACCGGCGATGCGTCCATCCAGGTCGAACTCAAATCCCCTGTCCAGGTTGCTGTAGCGCATTCGTGTTCCGTGTACCTCGTCTCAGCGCCCCAATATCACCATTCATCTGCAATGTCTCGTCTGCATCTGGACTCTTGCCAACAACGAACATGCTGATGTCCAGATCCAGCCGGTGCTTGAGATAGCTGATCTTCTCACCAATCTGGCCCTTGTTCCACTTGGGCTCCGGATGCGGCAAGTGAACCGAGAGGCGCGCATTATACCCTGCGAAGACCCTTTTCGCTTGCTCTGTCCAGGGCATGAAGCGGATGGCAGAGCCGCTAGCCTGAGCATTCTTGACGCTGGTGAAGCCCATCTGTTCAAGGAGGTGGCCAAGGTCTTTGGGTAAAAGACTGCTGGGGATGGCTTCCTCTGTTCCAAACAGGGATTGTGCGGTTTCCATGGCAGCCTGGTCGACGTAGAGTGTTCGGTCCGGCTTTTCTTCAATGATGGGAACTGCCTCCTCTTCGTCTGATTCTGGCGAAAGATGTTCCAAGCCTTCTGGACGTCTCTTGACTTTGACCTTCGGCTCCGCTCTTCGTCGCTTGGCGGGATTTGGGACCTCGTCCGACTCTTCGATCCGCTTTGGAGAGCCCATGAAGACGTGCAGCAAATGATCATCGGGACGTGTTGGTGCCGCAGGTTTGACCAGCGGTTGCTTCTTTAGCTGGGTCCCGACCTCGCTCCCCTCGGATGGTGACTGTGTCCTCAAAATCTCAGTCCATTCGTGCCACCAGTTTTTCAAAGTACCAACGTCGTTCAACGAGCAAATCTCCCCCCGGCTCATCCCCACCCTATTCAGCGGAAGTCTTCTGCCATTTTCCCCTGACCACGCACGAGCACTCATGATGGACTTGGCCTCAAAGGCGTCCCAGATCTCATCGAGATCCCGTTCAGCCTTGATGAGTCGCTGCGCCGCTGCTCTAGACGGTTTCTGTGGACTAGGCCTGGCTCCGTTTAGATTTTTCTTGTCTAGCTTGCTCCAATCGAAGATCATGGCAACGTCTCTCACGAAGTTTGCTGTCCGAGGCGGAGACGCCATGAGGTAGCCATGTAATTGCGCACGTTGATATCCTATCCACCAGGACTGGTAATTTTTCAGAGCTAGTTCGAGCTCGGTGAGCAGCGCCAAGTCCTGGAACAACTGATGAGCACAGTCTGGAAGTTTGCTCTTGTGTTCGATAACTCTGAGCAAAGGCATGAGCCTCCCAAGCAGATGCACGTATCCATCGCGCTGACCATCTGGATTGATTAGAAGCGCAAAGGCGAGCAGAAACGCATCATGCTTCCACTGACTTCCTGTACATTTGAATGTACTAGTAGGTTGCTCGTTTTCGTCAACACCCCGAACGAAATGACCTCGCATACCTGGGGCTCCAGGCACAACGTCAAGCAAGCACTCGACGATCAAGACTTGGTACGATTCAACCACGTCCCAAAGATTGTTGATAAATGAATAATACTCAGAGTTAGATTTGAACCAGGGAGCATCGGTCTGTCTCTTCCGGTTCCTCTGAAGGTGGTCCAGATGGCGATATCATCAAAGATTGCTGCGGGGATGACGAGGAGACTGAAAACTTGGTTCCAAGGCTCAGATTGAACAGAACGAGCTCCCGTAAAATTACATTTTGGCCCGGCGATATTGTGGATGCTGCATTCGCGTGCCTCTTCCAAGGCTTCGAAGAATACATGCGGCTGCTCCCGTGCGGCCTTCAATGTGCTTTTGGCGCGCGCGAGCCTCGTCGATATCTTTTCGCAAAGGCTGTCAAAGTCTGGGTCCTTTGGCACGCCGTACAGCAATTCTCTGTCACCAGCGCACCATGACGTAGCTTCTTCTTAAACGGCCAATATCTTCTTTTGCTTCGATGACAAGGCTGGTAGTGGTGGTTCGGGCACGGTTTTGGGCACAGATTTAGGCCCGTATAGACCGAGGGCTTCGTTAAGTTCGTCCCTGGTCTTCTTCAGTACTTTTTCGCACATCTCTGATAGAAAGTCAATCAGCACAAATTGATGTTCTGCGACAAGATGCATTGCCTTGAACGACAGCTCGATTTTTTGAGGCATGTCCAAGAGTAACTTGCGATCGTCCTCTCGAAACTGAATGATCGATCTCTCTGTAGTATCACCTGGCTCGACCAATATTATGGCCCAGCCGTCTTGCCCTTCTTCATGGTAGAAGGTAGGGTCTGCTAAGTATCGCCAGGAGCGTGCTCGGTTCAGTGTCTCGACATCTCGTAGCTCGAAATCAGAAGGTTGTCGTCGTCCACGAGACTTGAGAAGTTGCAAAAAGTTGTTTCCCTCCTTCAAATCGCTACTTATCATTGGGAAGGTGAGGCGCATCTTGATATTGAACTGTCGCACTCGCCCATCCGAAACTCCTGCCGTGTCGTCATCGCGTTTTCCCTTTCTTTCAGCAACTTTGCCGCTCTCTCCATGCTTGTCATGCTCATCATCCGTCGCTTTCGGAATCGGATCTGAAATCTGGTAGTCAGGGCGATAATGTTCAGGCCACACAAGTTCGAGATTGGACTTTTGCCATCGCTGCGTCCAGCATGTTTTCAACATGCTCAGCCGTTGTGGTCGGGGCAATGCCATCCAGATTTTGATTACCTGCGGCTCGAACAGCTCAAGAATCCTCTGCAGTCTCGCAAAATTACTGGAGGTGGAATCGAAAAGACTTTCTGGCGTGGTCCCTTGATCATCCCTACAGTATTTCGGGTAGGCTACGGCAATCGAATAATGCTCGAATAGTGCATTGTTGAAAGGGTCGCGCCAATTGAAGCTTGGTACCGCCGGATCCCAGAAATCCCGATTCCAGGCGTTTAAAGGATGGGTAAGGTGCCGGAGATGTAGATCTGAATTCCACGCATGTCGCGTTGGGTGCAAATCCTTGTAGCTCAGTTCCTCGTCTGCAGCCTCCTCGAGCTCGGCTTTATCATCCCCTCCCGGCTGGAGAAGTTTTACTGCGGTTGGAGGAGGGACAGGCCGATACCCACGATCTTCTGAGTGACTAAATATGGGAGCCAGAGGCCCGACATCCTGATCTTCACTGTTCGTTGTGTGATCATGTAGGGGTTTAAAAGGGAAGGGGAAGGGGGCGGCATTGCCAAATTCGGGTGTGTGATCTCCATATGCAGCTGGAACAATGCCCGCTCCGGCCTGAGCATTGCCCATGTCGGCGACATATTCCTCAATTGTGGCCTGGACATCAGCTTCTTTGGTCGGAGCACCTTGCTCATCAATGCAAGCATTGTCCTTTCTAGCCGGATCAATGTCGGACTGAGAATCCATTTCGCCCGCATGGAGATCTTTGATCTGCTCCTGGAGATCTGCAATCCTGGACTGAGCGTCGTTTCCGCGAGAACGGAAATATTCGATCTGCTGCCGGAGATCTGCCATATTAGACCGAGCATTGTTTCCCTCAGAACGGAGATCTGCGTGCCTCTTTCGAAGATCCGATATCCTCTCCTCGAGATCATCCTTTCCGGCTCCATCGTCTTGTCTTCCGGGCGAATCAACATGTTGTTTGGCTTTGTTGTCATCCTCCTCGGCGTGAGCATCGACTGTTCCAGCCTGGACAGCATCACTGTCGTCCTGGGAAACACAGACTCCAGCCTCACCGTCGCTTCCGGCCTGGGCAGTGTCGGCCCAGAGCTGGACAAGATCTTCGGGTTCGCAATAGAACAAACCATCGCCGACATCTTTGACTTCGGTCTTGGTTTGGGTGTCATCATCTCCGGCATCGTCATGTTCGCTTCTGTCCGGAGAATCGTCCTCTCCAGACTGGACAGCTTCAGATCCGCCCGGGCAGACCTCAGTCTGTCCAGCCTTGTCATGTTCGTTCCCAGAATGGACAGCTTCAGTTCCACCATGGCAGACTTCAGTTTCGGCGGCCTCGTGATCTTCGGTCCCGGACTGAGTTTCGTCCTTTTCGGGTTGAGCCTGTTCAATTCCGCCCTGTAAATCGGCCTTCTTGAGGGTGGCTTCGTCGGGGTACAACACCCATGAGACCACATTGATGTTTTCCGACGAAAAAAGGTCGATTGGTTCGCGCTGTCGTGGGATGGGGCAATGATTAAGAGCAAAACTGGTAAAGTCGGGCTCTTCATCCCCCCTGAACGGGTTTCTTGGCCAAATCATGGAAAGCGGTTGTTGTTAAATTGATTCGTTTCGTGATCGGGCGTGTGCAACAGAGATTGCAAGGTGTTTGAAAGAGTTTGGATTTGAACATTTTCTGCACTAATATCCTCAAACGTTCCATTTGCAACGCGTAATCAGTTCCGCTGTCGTTAGGTGAACCGATGGCAAAAGAGTAAGGGAGTGAAGGAATTCGTGTCCAGTTGCAGCAGGCGAATGCATCGTGGAGCGGTCACGCAAATGGCAACGTGTGATTGATCTCATTTTCACACTCACACAACAAACAAGTCATAAATTAGTCACTCACAACGTGTCGCGGCGGCAACGACTCATATTAACAATGCTATTGATAGTAGCTCCCAGTATTGCCTGCGAAGCAGTGCCGAAAAGGCAGCTCCCCGACGAACAGCGAATTTCTTCACGTAACAGATCAGATTCAACGTACGTGATTCAATGATGGCAGACAGCGCCAGGAGGCAAGGACTCGAGTCATGCTGTGTACAGATTGAGAGTACACTGCACCTGACCCAGTACCTCGTTTTGTCGTGCATGATAACAGGCAAACAACAGACTCCATGAGAGGCATTCGAGGTGACCTGCGGAGAGGGACGCGCATCGAACGAAGTCTGGCTCTTGCTGATTGCAAGAAGTAGGAAAGTGGGTGAGAGGTTGCGAAGGGAGAACTAGCCTGGTTGGCCCAAGCTCAGCGCCAAGACTCGCTTCACACGCTCGAGCACCTTGCACTTCATCGTCCTCGTAGTATTCGACCTCTCCGGAAACAACGACAAATACGAGCACGTCTCCGAGCACAACGCAGGACATCACCTGTTTAGACATCACTCAAGAGTAATGTCTGTGCTGCCTGCTGCCAAGTGATGGCGCCAGTAAGAACCTTGGCGTTATCTCAAACCCAAACATTAGCGTCTTGGTTGGCCTGCCACTGTGTAACGCGGGCAC